>RJWH01007080.1:0-44930 GCA_004363575.1 Solenodon paradoxus | reverse complement strand
GCGTGAAGTCTAATGAGATGAATCCAAGAAGACACAGATCCCGACAGAAATAACAGGGCTCGGGGCTGGCGGGGGGCGGGGCGGGGGGACAAGGTGGGGTGAGGGACACGGGAACCCTGGTGGTGGGCGTGACAGAGACGGAGATGCAACTGCAGTCTCCTCAGTGGAACTGAGCGTTGAGTAAAGAAATCAGAAATATAACTATAACAAAACAAAAGACAAAAACCACCCACCGAAGAGAAAAGCCCAGCACAGACGGCGTCACGGGTGGACCCTACCAGAATTTATCGTCAGATTATTCCAGAAGAGGAAGAGAGGGGAGCCTCCCTGACTCATCCTGCTGGCCGGCATCAGCCTGACTCCAAAGCCAGATAAAACACTCCGGGGAAATCGCGGCTCAATGTCCCTCGTTGGTAGGGAGGCAAAAATCCCCAAGACTCGCAAAGTGAACTCAGAGCAAATTAAAAGCCTGTAAGCCACTCCGAGTTCAGCACCGTTGGGCGAGCGGCGGTCAGGGAGCGAGGCTGCCTTTACAGAATGAAGGGAAAGCAGACTGATCAAGGGCCCAGGAATGGCATCTGACATTGTGATAAAAACGCTCAGCACCCTGGGAACAGACAGCACTCAGCTTCACGTGACAGACGTCATCTACGAGAAACCACAGCCAGTGTCTGCGCGGCAAAGGGCTGAACCCCAGGAGCGGGACCGGGAAAGCAGCTGGTGCTGAAGTGCTAACAGCACTCCGACTAGAACAGAAAGAAGTGGCATTCAAATTAGGGACTTAAATGATCTCTAGTCATAGATGACATGCTCCTGTCTGTCGAAACCCCGCAGAATCACATAGAAGCACTTTTAGAGGCGCGCCCTGGTGGAGCAGCGGTTAGATCAGTCGCCTCCAAGGAACACAGACCACACCACCCCCCAAGTTCGAGCCTGGGGCCCAGCAGGGGGAAAGCAACCAGTGTGAACAGCTAAATAAAAATAAAATAAACAAAATGCTTCTTCCTCCTCTCTCTTCCTGCCTGCCCGCTTACCTTCATTCCTGCCTGTACCTTTCCTTCGAAAGCAGAAGCACTCTTAGAACGGAAAAATGAATTCAGCAAAGTTTCAGGCTACAAAACCAACACAGAACGTCAGTTGCCTGTCCGCGTCCCGGCAGTGAGCGACCCAGAAAGGACATCTGCAATAGAATCAAAGAGAACAAGCTACCGAGGAATGAATCGGGCAAGGAGGCGCAAGACCGGCTCTCTGGGGAGTATCAAGTCTTGAGGAAAGGAATTAACAAGACGCAGATCAGTGGTCACAGGCTGGAGACCATATTGTTGAGATGTCGGCACTGCCACAGTGACGACTCACAACAGACGACAACCCCTTTCAAAATCCCAATGATAGCTTCTGGGGAATAGAAAACCTACCTTCGAGTTCCATGGCATTACCAGGGAACTGTCGACACAGGAGAATCTTGAAAAAGGACAAAGGAGGACTCACGCTTCTGACTGCCAGACATGCCACAAAGCTACAGTTCTCAAAGCAGCGTGGAAGGCACGGTGCAGACGCGTACCGCGCTGGCGGAGGACCAGCTGTCGAGAAACAAATAGCACGTGCGCCCGATTCATGCTCAGCCACGGTGGTAGGACCATTTGGAAGAAGAAGGAACAGTTTTCAGAGGCCCTGGGAAACCTGGATATCCCCACACGAAAATGTGAGACTGGACCTCCCCCAAAAGTCCACCAAGAGACGAACGGAGGTGGGTGTCGACCAGTCGCGAAAAGGTGGGCCGGTCTGCACAGCGGCAACATGGGCGATGCCTGCAGACCCGCCGCAGCGAGACACGTGAAATAAGTGGGTCACAAAGGCCCCCAGTCTCTGCTTCTACGGGTTCTGTGAACCATCTGGAACACGCAAACTGACACCACAGCCAAGCGGACGCGAGGTCACTGTGGCCTGAAGGAAGGGGAAGGAGGATGGTTTCATGAGTTTTTGTTTGGGGTGATTTTCTCAGTCCTGGAAACAGATAATAGTGATAACTTCATAACATGGTGAAAGTACTTACTGCTACTGAGTTACTTTAAAAGCGTTTAAACTGGTGTGTCCCGTGGAGCAGTGGTTGCGTCAATAACCTCCAAAGGAGCAGGTCACATACCTTTGTTTCCCATCCCGGGTCCGGGGGGATCAACAGTGTGAACAACTAAATAAAAACAATATAAAGATGCTTCCTCCTCCTCGCCTTCATGCCTGCTTGTCTCTTCCCTTTAGAAAATCATTTTTAAATGATTAAAATGACAAATTGTGCTGTGCGCAGTTTTACTACAATGAAACATTTTTAAGAGGACTCGTCAGCGCAGTGTATGCCATACTTCGTCCTAAGTGTAGTTCGTACTAACCGATGTGGCCACTTGTTATCCCTGATTCAAAGGAAACATTTTATTCCTTATATCTCTGGACAAGCAGGTAGTTACAACTTGGGTGGAGGTGGTCCTCAGTTAAAATTCCACCAAGACCTAGGAAACTGAAGTTGGAAATCCCATAGGACCCCATCATCCCACGTCTGGGCATCTACTAAAAGATACAGAAGCCTCCATCCGCAGAGATGTGTGTGTCCCCATGTTTACTGCAGCCCTGGTCACAGCAGCTAAGAACTGGAAACGACCTAAGTGCCCAACCTCAGATGATGGACAGAGAAGACGTGGTCCACATGCACAGTGGACACTGCACAGCCCTGAACAGAGAGGAAGCCCTGTCATGTGACTCCACATGGAGGGAACTAGAGGGATGATGCTCAGTGAGACAAGTCAGAAGAGGAAAGAGAGACCAGATGACTCACTCATGGGTGGAACGTTAGCAGACAAAACAAAGGAACAGATGAAACAGAACCAACCCTGGAACATTTGCAACAGAACTGAGGTGACCAGCAGGGAACGGGGCGGGCGGGGGACACATGGTGGCGGAGCCCACTGGACAGTGGGGAAGAACGCTTGGTGATTTGGTGGAGGGCAGGGGGTGTTGACATATGTCTAAGAAATGGAGAACCTATACATAGGAAATTATTTTAATGTGTTTAATAATAACTACAATAAAAAATTAAATTTAAAAAAAGCAAAAGCAAAAAAATACCCACCAAGACAAGGAGAGGGTGGCCCTATGTTCCTTGTTTACATTTCTTCCCTTTATTTTAAGTCAGGAATGAAGGCGAGTAGGCAGGCAGGTAGGAAGGGAGAGGAGGAAGAAGCACTTTATTTTATTTTACTCAGGAGCTCACACTGCTTGTTTCCCCCAGACGGGACTCCAACCCAGGGGTATGCGGTCTGCGCCCTTCGCAGGAGACCGACTCAACCGCTGCTCCACCAGGGGACCCTCTGGTTTACGTTTCAGAGACGGTTCTGAGACAACTGAGGAACAATAACTAGGTCGTAAAAGAGACCTATTTCGCTTCTCAAAAGGTATAGCACTTCCCAAGGGAAGGAGGCCGGAGAGGTTCTCTCCAGAAGCTCCAGGCGCCAGGAGCGCTCGGTGCGGGCTTGGCACGTAGCCGCCGGAGGGAGGAAAGGCGTCAGGGCCAGAGGGAAGCGCCCGCAAGACCCCGGCGCCGCCGGGAGGGAGCCCGCGGGAGGTGCGGGGGCCCGCGGGCGCGGCCGGGCGCCGGCTTTGGGGAGCGGTCAGGATGGGGCGGGTTTGGGACGCAGGGCGCCGAGGGCAGGCGCGGACACCTGCGCTTTAGCTGCGAGAACGGGACGCGCGGGTCTGGGCTGACGCGGGGACGAGGCCGCGGGACGCACCGGCCGCGGCACCCGGGGCTCCGGGTCTGGCAGGCGCGGCTGGAGGCTCTGCCCCGCGCCGTCTCTGCCCCGGGTCCGGCGGCCTCGCTCCGAGCCGCCCGAGCGCACGCCGGCCCCGCGGCGCTTCCTGGGACGTCGGGCTGGTTGGGTCCCGCACACGCGCCGGTGGCTCCGGGTGAAGAGCCAGCGACGTGCCGACCCGGGCGGACCCTTCCGCGTCGACCCCATGGCCCAGCCCTGGTCGGGTCGCGGGGTCTCCGCGGGTGGGCGCGGGGGATCGCCGTTCCCTTGGAGGAAGAGGTGGGCACAGGTCGGTGGGGACAGGGAGCAGCTGCGGGGACGACACCCGCCGGCGGGACAGCTCAGGTTTGCCTGGAGGACCAACGAAGCTGCCTCTGTCTTGTGGGAGCGCGGATCCCCCCACCTCCCCTTTTTGGGCTGTGCCGGGAGCCTTTGACCACACCTCCCTCGTCTTGGGCCCCAGGGTCCCTGTTCACGTCTGTCTCACGCGGTGTCCCCGAGACCACCCCTCACCCAGGAGGGAGCCAGGGCACCTTCTCTTCCTGAGCCCACAGGGGACGCTGGGAGCCTGGTGCGTCTGCTCACTCACTGGTGACCCCGCCAGCATCTTGGGCCTGGAGGGGGTCTTGGGGTCCACCCTGGACACAGACTTGAGTCGGGAGAGCGCTCTGTTCCTGTTTTCACCTCCCCTGCGCTAAGGCTTCGCAGTCGGTTCCACACTCAGTCTTTGCTCTGCTGGTCGGGTTTCCGCACGTGCGGCCCTGGCACCGAGGTCACCTGCCAGATCCAGTTCCGAGGACCGCAGGCCAGTCGGCTGACCCCCACGGGCGGGTGCAGCGTGAGGCCAGGCGCCCAGGACTTCGCCCTGAGCTGCTTCCTCTCCGGTGCCTCCCGGTACCTCCTAGTGTCCTGAGGTGCTTTTCCCGCTGACGCTGTCCACTTCCTCCGGTTTGTGACGCGGTTGGGCCAGATGCAAAGGAGAGAAGGGCTCCACGATGGAAGATCAATCAGCGCTAGCGAAGAATCCAGAAAGGAGCGTGGAAATGCTGGCCCATAGCAGCAGGGGAGAGCACAGGCCCCGGGGCGGGGCTCCCGGAAGCCGGGAGACCCCCGGGCAGAGGAGCGCTTCCGGGCGCCCCAGGGCTCAGCAGCTAAGGCGCAGGCCCTGCGGAGTGAGACTCTGGGCGGGGTGTATAAAACCCCCCAAAATGCAGATATTCTAAGAGCTTTTCGAAATCCAACCAGAGACACTGCCGCGACTGGGACTCAACACTGGGAAGAAGGCAGCACGGCCGAAACCGGTCTGTCCACTGTGGTGCAGTCGGAACGCCCGTGGACGTCTCTGCATAAACCTGCAGTCCGGTTATGAGATGCGCGTGGAGAAGACCCGGAACAGATACAACAACGTGAAAAGGAGCAAAGTTGGAGAATTTTGTTTCTGATTTAAAGCCTGACCGTAAAACTACCTAAGACGCAGACTGGCCAGCCCAGGAGAGTGGGAGGAAGGAGCCTGCCGGCCTGGACACCCCAGGTCAGGGCTAGAGGTTTTGAGAACGATGCCAAGGTTTCCAAGCTGAAGAGGCCTCTGCACCTAGAAATCTGGATGCTCACCTGGAGGAAGAGGTGGCCAACCTCACCGCGGCCCCAAGTTAACTCCGAATGAACCAGACCCAATGTCACTAAACCCTTAATGGTTTTAAAGGGAAACGGGAGAAAACCTTTGTGACCTGGAGCTGGGCATAGTGTTCCTGGAGGCGACACCAAAAGCAGGGCCACAAAGGAAGAGGGATTCATACACTGGACTGACCTAGGCAGACATGCTGCCTTTCAAGTAACAGTAAGGAAATGAGAACTGGGTTAAAATGTGTGCCAATCATTTCTGTAACACATTAGGACTTGTGCTGGGAATAAAGAACTCGAGATTAGACATACATTTGTAATTGTAGTTTTATACCTACTAAAAATACATATTTATTAAAAAATCCCAGTAGAAATAGTCCCAGAACTTGGTTAGACCCTTAACCAGAGGAGGTGGGGAGCCGAACCTTTCTCGATGAAACGTCCAAATTCGAGGGGCTCCTCAGCACCAATAACAGGAACATTCAGACGGAACCGCCTCAGCCTGGCTTCACAGCCACCCCGAGGGCTGTGACCGCCGAGAGGATGCCAGTGTGACGAGGGTTTGGAGACACAGGGCTCCACACACTGCTGGCGGGATGTCCAGTTAGAAAGTGACTGTGGCCAGTGCCTTCAAAGTTAGATGTGTGCACGTGCGGCCCGTGTGGAGTCCTGTTGTCATGCGGCGATGCCCATGGTGACAGTCGCGTCATGTCACGCTGACTCACGGAGGAAGTGCCGTGACCACGGGCAGTGAGGCAGCGGGAGGGGGGACTGGGATGTGGGGGGGGTCACAGCTCCGTGACGTGAGTCACCGGCCTGTGGGTAGTTGCTGGGACAGCGGATTTAGGGCTAGAGAAGGCCCCCCGCAAAGCTGTTAAAAAAAATACTTCCATGGGTCCTATTAGATTTCCGTTTAATTCTTTGAGAACGTTTAACGCGGGTCACAGGGCTCATTTAAGAGGAGGGTGGATTTTACTGAAGCCGAGCTGACTGGAAAGGAAGAGCAGCCCAGCCCTCGCCCTGGGCTGTCCCCAGAGGCGCCCCCAGGTCCCAGGGCCACAGCCCCAGCGCACTGCCCACCGCGCTGCAGAGCCCACGCCCCTCCTGCCCACCCTCGGCCTCTCCAGCACAACTGCATCCGGCACGCACAGCGTGCCTGCGCCACACACAGGTACACGCCAGATGTACCACAGCAAAGAGCACGCCACACACGCTTATCACAGACACCACGCTCACACCAGGCGACCCTGGTGCTGGGCAACTAGGGCTGAGTGGGCGCAGGCCTGGACCCCAGGGAGGGAGCAGCCCGGCGGTGCCCTTCCTGGGCCCCTTGCTGCCAGAGGCAGGACTACAGAGCTGTGATGGGGGGCAGGTCAGTTCCCAACGGGCCCTGGACCCAGAGCGGCTGGGAGACCCAGCGGCTGCTGGTGGACTAGGCCAGGCAGAGCCTGACCCTGGGTGCCATGGCAGCCCACACCGGCTCCAGGGCTGGCACGGGCCACCGGGCTAACTGAGGGCCTCCTCCAGGTCCCAGGGGCAGGACATCAGCCGGGGCCCACTGACCTCCCTGCCTCACCCGAGTCCAGCCTCACGGGCAGTCTGTCCTGCTCTCACCTCCTGTGGACCTGGTACTAGCGTCCAGCCGGGCGGGGTTGGGTGGGTGGGTCGGGCGACATTGGGGTCCAGCCAGGCTCCACTAGGGCAGAAGGTCAGCTGTGGCACCAGAGTGCCTGCAGTCCACATGGGTATGTGCTGCAGGAGCAAGGGCATCGGCCTCCCTCCCTGCATCCTCCTAAGTGGAGCGGGCGTTAGGCTAGGGGTGTCGGGCACATGGACAGGAGCTGGAGGTGTGTGGGGTGTCCGCAGGCTCCCGTGCCTGACGAAGGTGGCCTTTGGGCCTGCAGAGGCCCCGAGATCTCCAAGCTGCCTGCTTGCTCCCCCCTCTCGATGACCCCCAAGCCCCTCCATTTCTGCCACCCTGAAATGAAGGGTCACTGTTCACCCTGCCTCACCGGACAAGCCCAGGGAGGAGGGCAGCTCTCCCGAGTCAAAGTGCTCCCAGGGCACCATGGGGACCGCTTGACAGCGGGAGGCAGGCTCCCCCTGTGCTCCCAGGGGGCCTGTGCTCTCCCAGACCCGAGTTTGCCTCAGTGCAGGACAGGCCTCTCACACGTCTGGGGGCCACACTCCCTACCCTGTGCCCTCCCGAGCATCCCTGGAGACTGGGAGTGTCGTCCTGCCCCATCCTGACCTCCCGGGGACACCCCACTCCAAGAGTCCCCAGAGCCTCGCTGACTGACGGTGGGGGATGCTGCCCAGGGCTGGAGTCCGGCGCTCTCACGGGCACACGCTCAGGGAGTGGGTACTAGTCGGCCTCGTGGTGGGTGAAGGGAGGAGATCCAGGCCCTCTGCTGACAAAGGGGCAGTTGGGGTCATGATGTCAGGGGGCCCTGTCGCCAGTGCAGACCTTGCCGTCAACCCTCCCTGAGGATCCACCACGAGCTCCAGCCCAGGGCCTGGGGCTGCTGGCTCAGGTCCCACTGCGGGAGGGGAGAGTAGTGAGTCCAGCATTCAGTGGCCATTCCTCGGTGGGGGCGCGCCAGAGCCCCAGCAGGCTTCCACCGACTCCCGGGAAAGCCAAGACCCCCGGCCGGCTTGCCTGCCCACCAGAGGAAAGGTGGCTCACTTTCTTCCCGCCCGACTTTCCAAGATCTCCCACCCCTACTCTTGGTATGGCTTGGGGACACGCCTTTGTGTGACTCAGTGTCGGGGGTGAGGGTGACCAGCACCTGGGCCACAGACGGGTCCCTACGTGCTAGGAGCAGAGCCCCCAAGGGGGAGCCGGCCAGCCCTGCCCATCCCCCTGCAGCCTGGCCATGGCTCCGGCTCTCAGCCTCACCCATGCCTTTCAGGCTGGCAACTCCCTACCCAGCCAGCCACCGTCTCCGCACCCTGAGGATCTCCTTCCAGCTGCCCATGGCCAGCACGAGCCAGCCCTCTGCACACTGGTGCCGCCACGGGGGCCCAGCAGCGGCCTGCTGTCCGCCCTCAGGTGTGTGCGGGGCAGGGAAGCGTGGGCCCGGAGGCAGCACCCCTCACCCAGGGAACGGGGTCGGTCCCCAGAACCACCTGCTCCCCAAGCCGCCCCACCGGATACACAGAGAGCGTGCATTGCATACAAAACCGTTTAATTGAAATACCTGTATAAAAATATGATTCCAGACTTGTCACTTGTGAACTGAAGACCCCCTTCACGGTGCTACGTACACCGGGTTCACAGAAACACAGATGCGAAAATAAATTAAAGGCTTGAGACTCTGTTCCCCCACCCACCAGCTTCCAGAGCCAACAAGCTGACTGTACAAGGTCAATAATTTAAAACCCACCCGCCCCGGGTTGGAGCCCCAGGGGCGGGTACCCGCTCCCCTTAAATTAGCTGCTGTACAAGCCCGTCTCCCAACAGACACAGGTAGGAGGAACCTGGGGTCCCCACCCAGCCTCCCGCCTCTCCCGGCCTGGAAGAGGCGCGAGGCTGGGCGGGAGGATTCAACAATAAATTAAACAATAAATAGGCCGCCAGGCAACCTCGGCAGGTGGCGCCATAAATAAAACTCCCCACCGCCAGGGGGCGGGGTTGCATTGCTTGTGCAGACATGCCCAGAGGACGCCGCCGGTGGCGCATGGACAGGCCAGGCGTGGTCGCCCACCCGAGAACAGCGCACAGGCATCCGGGTTCCCGCACCCACCCAGGACCCGAGCCCCATTTACCCAAGTCTGGGCAGACAGAGCTGGAGAAAACCGCGCCTGGGGGAGCAGCGCTCGAAAGGCACTCAAAGCAGAGGAGACAGACTGGTGCCCCGAGCAGAGGTCACCAGGATTCAGAGGTCACTGCTTCCCCAAGGAGCAGACAGCAAGGCAGGCCCCTCCTCACAAGCTCTCGCTGCTGGAGGTGGTGCTGGCCTCATCATCGCCGTCCAGGGCGCGGCGACGCAGGTCGCAGCTCTCAGGGCCACTTCCGTCGGCCCCCAGCATCCAGGGGTGCGCAGAGATCTGGTCCAGCGAGGGCCGCTCCGAAGGCCGCAGGGACAGACACCACTGAATGAGCTGCTGGCACTCTGGGGGGGCGGTGTCAGTAAGGGGGGCTCTTCAGACCCCACCCTGGGGCCAGCCCAGCCCCCACACACCTGCGGAGACCCTTCTCCGGAAGAAGACTCGGCCCCGGAGTATCTCCTCGTCCTGTTCGAAGGGGATGTCCCCGCACACCATGTCGTAGAGCAGCACGCCCAGGGACCACACGGCAGCCGAGCGCCCGTGGTAGCGGTGGTAACGGATCCACTCTGGGGGGCTGTACACTCGCGTGCCTGGGGGAGCAAGGGGTTAAGACCCCCGCTCCGGAACCCGCGCTCCCGGGGCTGGCTCGCTGGCACCCCCCCCACACACACACACAATGTCAACAGTGTCAGAGCCTGCGCTCCGGGGACTCGGGGGGAACCCCGGGGCCACCGCCCTGGAAAACCCCAAGCCCGCAGGCGCGGCCTCGCAGGGCGGCGCCCGTCCCCACGGCCGGAGGAGGCGGCGCCAGAGCGAGCGCTCGGGTTTCACAACAGAGACAAGGGGGGCGGCGGGGCGGGGAGTCCCGGCTACCCCAGCTCCGCATTGCGGGGATTTCTGCGCGGCACTCGTGCGCCGCACGCACGCACGCACGCACGCACGCACGCACGCAGGGAACCCCGCCGCAGCGCCGGCGCCCACACCACCGCGGGGGCGCTTCGGCTCGCCCCTCGGGCCCCATCCGCAGCCCCACGCGCCCCAAGCAGCCGGAGGGGGGCAGTCTTGAGCCCGACCCTCGCCCCCACCCGTCACGGGCCGACGCGAGATCGTGGCCCGCTCCGCCGCAGCACGTGGGCTGCAGCCTCGCGCGACCTCCAACAGCCGCCGGCCCTCCGAGCGCCCCGCGGGCGCTCCTGCCCGCCCGCCGGCTGGAACGCCCCCAACCGCCCGCGCTCACCGTCGAAGTCGGTGTAGACCGTGTCCCGGAGCAGGGCGCCCGAGCCGAAGTCGATGAGCTTGAGTTCGCCCGAACGCAAGTCCACCAGCAGGTTCTCGTCCTTGATGTCGCGGTGCACCACCCCGCGGCTGTGGCAGTGGCGCACAGCGGCCAGCACCTGCGCGAAGAAGCGGCGCGCCAGGGGCTCGGCGAGCGCGCCGCGCTCGGTGATGAAGTCGAAGAGGTCCTGGGCCGGCTCCGGCCGCTCGAGTACCAGCAGGAAGCCGTCGGGCCGCTCGAACCAGTCCAGCAGGCGGATGACGCCGCGCGCGCCGCCCGCCGCGCCCACCTTGCGCAGCAGCACCACCTCCAGGGGCACGGCCGCGCCGCCCTGGGGGACATGGCGGTCAGCGCTCGAAGCCCCAGCGGTCCCGGCCCGCCGCCCGCCCGGCTCGCCCGGCGCCCCGCACTCACGACGCTGCCCCACTCGGTCACCCGCTCCTTCGCCACGTGCTTCACGGCCACCTAGGGGGGATGCGAGCGGTCAGGCCCGGTAGGGCCGCGACGTGGCGCGCGGTGGGCAAGAGACCCGGGGTGACCGGCTGCCCGACTCACCGGGAGCCCGTCGGCGACACGACTACCGGCGTAGACCGTGCCGAAGCCGCCGCTGCCCAGCACAGCGCCCACCTCATATACCTTCTCGAAGGTCTCCTTGTCCACCTTGGCTAAGAAGACCGCGCAGGCGGGCGGGGTCGGTGCAGGCCCGGTCCCGGCCCCCGCCCCGCCCCGCCCGGCACTGGCCCCGGGTCCCCAGCCCCCGCTGCCCAGCCCCCGCTCCCCGCTCGCCAGCCCGCAGTCCCCGCTCCCCAGTCCCCGGTCCCCAGCCCCCGGTCTCCGGTCCCCAACCCCCGGTTCCCGGTCCCCAGCCCGGCCCCGCGCGCACCTGGCTGCAGGATCTTCACCGGGAGGTGGTCCACGCCGCCCGGTCCGCAGAGATGCGCCAGCGAGCCGAACTTGGAGAGCAGCATCGCGGGCGGCGGGGCGCGGGCCCACGGCCTCCAAGCTCGACGTCGCCGGTTGCCCGGCCCGGCCGCGGACGCCGGAGGGCGGCCTCCCCTGGCCGCGCGGAGCCCCGAACGCCGGTCGCCTGGCGGGACTCCGGCGGCGCTCCGGGAGCACCTGCCCTCCGAGCGTCGAGACCCGGTCGGGCGAGGCCGTCCGCGCGGCGCAGTCGCCCCGGGCCGAGCCCCGCGTGAACGGCGAAGACGCTCAGCCGCCAGCCGCTCACACGCCCGCCGCCGCGTCCCGAGGTTTTGGGCCGCAGCGACCGTATCCCTCCGCGGGGGCGGGGCGAGCCGGTGCCCCGCCCCTCCGCCGAGGTCTGCGCGGTCGGACAGACCCTGGGTGACGGCGCGGGCCGCCGCGGCGGCCGCAGGCGACCGCAAGCGCCTGCGCGCCGCCTCCCGATCGGTGCGGGAAGGACCACAGGAGGCGCGACGAGGGACGGGACTACTTTCTCGTAGTAGTGTCGCGAAAGCGCACGGCGCGGCACAGCGCGCCCCGCCCTCATCTGCGCGCGCACAGCGCGCACAGCACACCCCATACACCACAACACACGCGTTTTGCGCACGCGCACTTGCCGCGCGGCGGTGGCCAGGCATGTGGGGCGGGGCCGCGGAAGCCAATGGGAGCCGGGGTTTTCAAAGGACAGCGGGAAGCCAGCCAATGGCGGAGTGGGGGAGGAGTAGAGGCTAGAGCGCCCCGCCCTTCCCAGGCCCTCCGGTCTGCGAAGGTCAAGGCGCTGTGCGCGCCCCCGGCGAGCGGCTGTCCTGAGCGCGGGGGTGGCGGCTGCGGGCCTGGTGGCCTCCCGGCGCCGCCCGGGAACTGCGCGTCTGTACCACCGGCAGTCCGCGTGCAGCTGGCCCGTGCGGGTGGCGCTACCACCCCCCTGGGGACTCCACCAGCGTTGGTGGCAGGGACTCGCTGCCCCAGCCGGCTAAGGTCCGACCCTGCCCGAGGGGCCGCGGTTCTGACCCAGCTCCCTCCCTGACCACGCCTTCCCTCCGCAGAACCTTTGCCCCGCTGCCCTCGAGCCTGGAGCACCTCCCGCCTACCTGCCTGGCCGTCTTTACCAGGGACCTTACCTTTACCCCTGCGACAGCCGCAGTTGGGGCCCCAGACAGCCCGGGGCCACACGGCCTGGTCTGGACCCGAGCGTTCTCTGCCCGCTGTGCTCAAACTCACCGTGACTGATCAAGCCCACGCATGACCGACCTCCGCTCAAGGTCACAGACCTGAGCGCCTGGGCCTCCTTGAGCACCGTCTGCCAGGCTCCCCCACACCCAGGAGCGAGAGGGAGAGGACCTGGTCCTTCTGACAGCGGAGCTACACGCACATCCGGACCCTCACACATGCATGCACATCCCTTACACACTTGCACGCACATCACATGTGCCAACACACACGTGTTCATGCGCTTACAAGGACCCCCAGAGCTGGGGCTTCCAGTGGGGTTCCTGGGGCACACGGGCTCTCCTGTCCCACCCCAAGCCCTCACACCTGTCCTGGGCCCTCCTCCCCATCCCGGGGCATCTCGTCCACCCCAGGCCCCATGCCAGCGAGCCTTTCAGCTGTCCCTCCACCTCCCCTGGCCTCTGAGTGCCTCTCACCCCGGTTTTGCCCTCCCCCGCCCCCACCTCTGCACGCCCATCTTGGCCCGTGTGCGTTCAGGCTGCCCTGAGTCAGCAGCACGTCCCAGAGATGCACCCATCGCAACCGTCGCCCTCAGCCCCTCTGGCCCCACACAGCACCCCTGCCCTCTCCCTGCCTGAGTGCTGCCCAGCAGGCACCCCTGCACCTGCATGCAGCCGGCCAGACAGGCCTTTCCCTCTGGTCATGGCCTCTCACCTGCAGGGAGGGCGTCCTGAGCCCCAGCGGGCCAGAGTGTGCAGCGGCCCCTAGAGGTGGCCCGTTGTCCTGCGTGGGACCCGAGCCAGGGAGCCCTGGCAGTGGCCGGTGACTCGGACACGGCCATCCATCTCTCCCCGCCTCTTGTCTCCTGCCCAGGCAACCTCAGCCTGGCCAGACCCTCAGCTCATCTGGCCCCAAGGTGAGAGCTGCTGTCCCTCTGGCAGACCGCCCCCCGACCTCACGCCCCGGCCTCCTGGCCAAGGAGACCCTGAAAAGCTAGCAGGGCTGCGGGAGCCCCAGAACTCACCCAGGGCCTCCGTTGAGCTGACCCCACACATGCTGGCCTGAAGCCCCAACCTACCTCGATGTCCAGCGGCCCACCTCAGGCTGGCCCCACCCCGCCCAGCCCTTTGGGGCCATCCTTAGGGCCACCCTGGGACCCCAGCCCAGCCAGCGCCCACTCCGCCACGTCCCCAACCATGGCCACACCCAGCCTCTCTCCTTGTCCCGGAGGTGCTGACCATCCTGTGGTAGGGCCCTGGAGGAGGCCCCGGGACTGCCCCTCAGGTGCTCCTCCTCCCTGCCGCACATGCACACGGAGGGTGTGGAGGCTCCTGCTGTTGTACTGGGGCTTCGTCTTCCAGCTGGGGACCCTGGGACAGCTCTGGCGCCCCGGTGCTGAGACCCTCGGCCACAGAACCCTGCCCGCCTGCCAGCCCCAGGGCTCGCAGAAGCCCCAGAGCAGCGCTGGGAGCAAGGGCGCTGCGGATCCCCAGGCCGGCCCCAGCCCCAAGCTGGCTAAGATGTGCAGGGGCTGTGGGGGCTGGGGCTGGTGGCCCCCGGGGTGGGCTGGGGTCCGGTGGTACGAGGCCCACATGGGGTTGTGGACAAGGTCCTGCTCAGCTGGGTTGCAGAGGCTGACCCAGCGCAGGGCCAGGGCAGGGGGATTGCCAGTGCAGTCGGTGGCTCAGACGGTGCACCCCCTCTAACCCTGTCCATGGTATCCCGGCTGGGAGTGGCCTGAGCGGAACTTCTGACTCAGAAGAAGCAGTGAGAAAGTTTCCACCTCAGGCCATTGTCCTGCCCAGGAACTGACTGTGGGGGAGCAGGCTGGACGCTGATTGGACCCCTGGAAGGCAGTGCCCCCAGCTCTCAGCCCAAGAACCCCACACTCACTCCCACTGCCCCCAGGTCCTCCTGGGGGCTTCCTGGAGGAGGTGATGCTGAGTGCTCCGGGGCCCGGAAGCCCGAGTCAGGACCCTGGAGCTCACAGATGGGTAGCTGGTGCTCGTGTTCCCTCCTCCAGGCCGGACCCAGTCAGGACGGGAGCTCAGGCCCGGCAGGGTGGTCCCCTGTGACCCCAGGAGGGGTGCGAAGCCTTCCATCCCCTCTGTCAGTGGGGACCAGCAGGCTGCACCTGGGTGGGGCCAAGAACTGGAGACTTGGGGTCCGGCCAACTTGTCCACTGTCCAGCTAGGGAGCTGAAGGTCCAGAAGTGTCTCATCTGCCCACCCCATCCCACAGTGGGGTACCCGAGTCACAACAGGGTTAGGGTAGGGCTTCGAAGACCCCTGTGGGACCCTCCCGCTGCGGGCAGAGGGTACCACCTCAGAATCCAGGACCAGGCCTTGGTGGCCTCATGGGACCTGGAGGAGGAGGTGGCCGGCAGGACCAAGCCCGAGGGGCCCCAGGGTGGTGGGCACGGTCCTCACTCCTTGGCCTGCGTTGGTGCGGGCTGAGCTGAGTGTTTGCAGAAATGGAAGCGTGGAGAGAACCCTGCACTTTCACTCACAGCCCGCACGGAACACCCGTAAGGCTGGCACCCTGTGCCCTGCCTGCCTGCCCACACCCTGGGCCAGCATTCATGGCTCTGTCCATGTCACAGGCTGTGCCCAGCCCTGTTGCTGGCCAAGGGCCGTGCAGGCACCGGGCAGCGTGCCAGCACACACAGGCACCTGGGCAGACCGGTTCCCACAGCCCTCCCGGCTGTGTGGCCAAGCCCCCCGGCCCTCCTCCCCACCACCCCCGCTGTGGTCTCTCCTGTGACAGGCGGATGCCACCCGGGAGGAGGGAGAACTCTGGGCAGCGGGGGGCCTCGGAGACCCCAAAATGCGGCTGAACGGTTGGGGAGAACAGCAGTGCAGCCCCGCCTCCCAGCACAAGGCCCCTCCAGCTGCGGACACACTTCCAGCCAGCGGGGACGCTGCTGTTCCCTGCAGCTCCCCACCGCCGTCACTCGGGCCTGTCTGCATGCAGCTCCCCTGGCCTGCGTCGGCCCCTCCTTGGTCCTCAGCGGTCAGAGGGCTCACTTCAACACATGCCCCTCCAGCAGCCCACCTCAGCCCGCGTTCTCGCTGGTCCCCATGCTGCATGGCCCTGTGGATGGTGGGTGGTGACACCCACCTCCTCTGTCCCTGGAGCTGACTGTGTCATCTGGGCCCTGCGTCTCCCTCTCTGCCCCAAGGACCAGGCATGTTCAGGGCCCCTGGGACAGCACCAGCCTGTGGGCCGGGCAAGCGTGGCACCAGTGTCCAGCCTGGGGGCCGGGTACACCCAGGTGCCTGACCCGTGGCCTGTGTCCTCCAGAAAGCGTGGTGGCCACTGGTCACCTGGGATCCCCGCCCAGCACTCCCGCGGCCAGGACGGCAGCGACCTGAAGGGTCACCTTGGCCAGGGCAGCTGGGCCACGGCCAGGACACGCAGCACTGGACTCCAGCTGACGCCAGGACCCTGGGTCCTGCCCCAGCTGTCACTGCAGCCCACCCCACCCCGGGCCCCTCCAGGGAAAGTTGCTCCTCCAGCCTGGGGGTGTCTCCTGCCTCTGACTCCACTCTGGGCGGTGGGCAACGAGGGTCTCTAGTTTTGGGGACACCAGTGAGGCAGTGGGTGTTTGGAAACTAGGCGCCGGGGGAACAAGATCCCGCCAGAGGGGGTGGAGGTGTTGGGGGCCCAGCAGTGTGTGGAGGGGGATCAGTGGGTGGGCAGTAGGGGTGCAAACCCGGGCCAGCTGCTGGAGGGCGGGGTGGACGGGAAGGTGCGGGATTTGTGGGGTGATTGGGGGCCCAGGTGGGGGTGGGGCGCGGAGGAACAGGGCAGCCGGGACACCAGGGCCCCCGCGGGGCAGGCAGCTGCGTCCTGTGTGCTGTGGGGCCGCCAGGCGTCCTGTGCAAACACATGCCCTGTTCTTCTGCACACCGTGTCCTGGGCGGGCCGCTGGGCACTGCGCCAGGGCCGGCCTCGCACCCCGACAGAACCTGCACCGTCCGGCGGCCCGCGGCTGAGCCCTCGCTCCAGGGCGCCACTCCCCTCCCGCTGCTGGCCACTGACCCAGAGGCTCCAGGCGTGGCCGTAGACTCGGCCCTTCGACTGGTGTCCCAGGACATGTTTGGTCGCCACACCTGGTCAGAGGCCAATAGATCCTCGCCCAGGCCAGCACTGACCGAACTGGACGTCTGCTCTGTGCCCTGCAGAGACAGAGGCGGCCCGGCCCGGGGCAGTGGGGGTTGGGAGCTGGCACCTGGGGGAGGCTTGAGCCGCCCCCTCTTGTCCTAGGAGTGAGGAACACAGAGGCCACTTCTGGGGCAAGCCCCAGGCCTCCCCCAGGACAGGCAGCTTGTGGGTGACAGGCAGTCCCCTGGAGGCGTGGCTGCGGGTGTGGCTTCACAGTGGGGGAAGGAGGCTGGACCGCTGCCCGGTGCGGGCGGAATGAATGTAATCGTGCCTTTGACGCGAGAGACCTCTCCCAGATGGCATCTACAGCAGCGGCTGATGGTCGCTTCCTCTGTCCGGCTCGGGCTCAGGCCCAGGTGCCCAGAGCAGGGCACCAGGAAATGCCTTTTCTAACGCACGTATTTGAACACTCCTCAGGCTCACTGTGTCCCCGTGGGCAGCAAAGACGCGCGCGCCCCACCAGTGTGCCCCGGCCTGCCCTGCCCTGCCCTGGACCCAGCGCTGAGCCTTTCCCATCACCCTCCTCTGAAGCCCCAGCTTCCAGTGGGCGTGACAGGCTTGTGAAGACACGCCCTGGGGTGGGCAGGTACTCCACCCACGGGCCCAAGTTCAAGACCCAGGTGGGGGGGAATGACCGAGATGAACCACTGAGTAAAGTGCAGTGCTTCCTCCTCCTCTTCCTGTCTGCCTGCGTCTGCTCACCCTCACTCCTTTAAATTAAAGAGAAAGAAAGACAGAAAAAGGCCACATCCCCCTCGGTTCGAGTCCCAGGTCTGGGGGAGGGGACCGGCCATGTGAGCAGCCAAATAAAGATCAAAATAAAGTGCTTCCTCCTCCTCTCTCCTCCTGCCTGTCTGCTCACCTTCATTCCTGCCTGCGTCTTTCCTTAAAGGAGAAAAAAAGCTCTGTGAGGCTGGGCACCGGGGACCCCGCCCAGGGGCCCCAGCTGCAAGTGGGGGGCACAGGCCCCTGTGCTCGGGAAGCAGGAAGAAGAGCCCAACTCTGAGGGCCACAGCAGTCGCCCAACCCGTCCTGGTGTTTCATCAACGTCACTCGAGGAAGAGTCAACTGAAGTCATCCCCAGGAACGCCGCCTTTATCCTTCCGCTGGCACAAGAGTGGGCAGGCAAAGCCAGACGGCCACCTCGGGGCCACACTCCCTCCACACAGACCCGGGGGGACGGCCGTGGGGCCCAGCGAGCTCACCAGGCCCACTGTGTGCAGCCCTGCCCTGGATGCCCTCGTCTTCCCGAAGGACCCGTCCCCAGGAGGCGCGCGCTTGCCCCGCACGCCCAGCTGCTGGCCCTGTTTGCTTTCTGTCTCTGAAGTTTCGTCTTTCAAGGTGCAGCAGGCATGAAGGCGGGCGGGCGGGAAGAGAGGGGGAGGACACATTTTTAATCATTTCGTTCAGTTGCTCCCTGGCCCTGGGACGTGAACCCAGGTCCTTGGGATGGACGTGGACTGCGCTCGGCTAGAGGCGGTGGACCCAACAGCTACCGCACCAGGGTGGCCTTGTCTCCAAATGTGACTCCCCGTGTAGGTGTGGTCCACAGGGTGGGGCCATCTGTGAGGGCCCCGTCCCCTCAGTGGATGCCCTCAGGTCCACGCCCACTATCGCGGGTTGGCATCCCCTCCGAAGGCAGATCCTCTCCCAACACACGTGGGGCTGCCCTCCACGCGGGCCCTCGGGCTCAGGAAGGTCTGGAGGAGGCCTGGCCCACGGAAGCCTCACTGCGGGGCAGGATCGCTGCCCACGCTGCCTGGGCGCCTGCAGCCGGCCCGGCCGGTGGTGGAGGGCCCCCCGGGGAGAGGCCTGGGGTCCCACGCAGGGTCCGGCTGCTGGTGAGCTGCTGTCTGGACACAGGGACCGGGCCCTGGACACAGATCAGGCGTCCCGTCAACATGGAGCCGGCCCTCTGACCTGACTTTGGGGTCCTCATTCATGCACCCCAGGGTCCCACCTGTACCCCTTCATTGCCAGGATGATGGCAGCAGGATGATGGCAGCCAGCAAGGCCCCTGTGCCAGGGCTGGAGCAGGGTTGAGGGTCTCCCACTAGGGCGCGGGGCACCCACCCCAAGTCCCTGGTGCCATTTTTGGGGCGCCGGCCCTGTCACCTGTCTTGGGCAGATTGCCTGAAGCAGAGAGCAGCACCGAGCCAGGGGCTGCGGGGTGGGTGCAGGCGGCCGGCCAGGCTGAAGGAGCCTTGAGTGGAGTGGGTGCAGGGCCCCCGCAGGCCACACCAGGGCCTTGTGCACACAGAGGGAGGAGCAGGTGGGAGCTGGGTCACACAGGAGGGCCCCTCCAGCCAGGGATCCCGGGACTCACTGCCCTGTGCCCGTCCCCCTGTCACCCCGTCTGCCTGGATACCCCATGGGCACGCCCGAGCCCACCCCACACCCGCTCCAAGGGCTGGGACAGCGACCTGGGAGCCCCACGGCACGCACCAGGCGGGCAGCCCGCTCCCCGCCCAGCACCAGGCACCGCGTGGCACCTCACAGCTGCACGGGCAGGGTGCCCACACAGGCCAGCTGAGGCCAGGGCCTGGGGCTGTGGGGTGGGGGCAGGCAGGGCGGGAGCCAGCTGGGCCTTGTTCCCCCAGCGGACATGGAGGGGCAGCCACCGTGTCCTGCCCTTGGGGACACGGGGGCTGGTTGTGAGCACGTGTACACGCGTGTGCCGGGAGACCTGTGTGGGCGCGTGGGTGGCCGTGAGCACGCCATGGCGGGACAGAGTGCCGCGGGCCTGCATTGTGGGACACGGCGAGCCCTGAACTCCGGACCATGCATGGCCCTGGGGCCAGAGGGGAGGGAGGGCCTCGAGTGGTCAGCCTCCCTCCAGCCCCCAGACCAGGCATGGCACGTCCCCTGTCTAGCTCCAAGGCTGTCCTCAGGGACCCGGTGTCACCTGACATGCCGGTGTCTTTCCTGGCAGGCTGCTGGGGCTGGTCCCTCGCTGGTCCCTCCCAGGGTCTGGGCGGCAGCGTGCAGGGGGCCCCGCCAGAACTGCTGTGCACACATGGGGGCTCCCCAGCGTGTGTCCCTGGTGCCCAGGGGCCAGGTGGGGGGCGCAGGCTGCACACACCTCCCAGGGGAAGCCTGGGCCCCTTGGTCAGCGGGACAGACAAAGGATGGACAGACAGGCAGCTGGTGGCAGGCAGAAAGCTGCCGAGAATTAAGAATCGGCGGAAGCCGGGCGGGTGGCCGGCGGGTGGCCAGCGGGTCCTGGAAACCCTCACTTCCTGTTTTCCCAACAAAGGGCCTCTTGTCCCCCCAGGAAGGCCACTGACCATAGCAGTGGACACGCCTTTTCCGTAAACAGGGTTGTTTTCCTTTCCCCTCTTGGCACAGTGCAGCCATCCCAGAGCCCCCGTCGCGGCTCCGGTGCCACCAGCCTCAGGGCAGGGGAGGCTGTTCGGGGTGCCCGCCCTGGGGAGGGGGTCACGACAAGAGCCTGCAACCAGCCCCTGGGGCAGCCAGGGACAGGAAGTCCCGGTCAGTCTTGGGGTCCATGGGAGCAAGTGGTCGCGGGGGATCCCAGTCTGCTCCTGTGTGACCCGGCTGGCAGCTCCCCGACGGAGCAGAGGGTGTGCCTCGCTCAGGGGCTCCCCTTCATGCTGATGCCGGCTGACGAGCACCCTGCGTGCACAGCTGGGGGACAGTCGGCGGCCTCACAGACGAACGTTCAAGGGTCAGCAATGGCCGCTGGTGTGCCACAGCCTGAGTGTGAGCCACAGCATGGACCAGGGCCTGTCCCAGGGGCGAGGCCAGCCAGACGGGGCAGAGGAGGAAGGGCAGAGGGCGCGCCCCGGGCCTTGGCTGGTGGCCTCGGTGTGACGGGCAGGCGGGTGGGGCTGGGATTGCAAGCTTGGCTCCGGGAGCACCAGCAGGGGTGCAGGGCAGCCTCAGCCTCTGCAGAGGGTGCTGCAGAGTGGGCCTGGGAGGCCGGGCTATTTATCGCGCTCCCTCAGAGGAGTGTTAGCAGCAGGGTGCTGGCTAAGGGTGCTGGGACAGTCTGCCTCCGGGTGGTGGGGGCACTGCTCTCTGCCCCAGGTACCAGGAGCTGGCACCCGGGCCCGTCCAGACCGCAGACCAGGGCCCCTGTCATCCAGTCGGCAGACGGGCACGGCTCCCTCACCTGGAGGGAGGCTGCGGGGTCCCAGGCCAGCGTCCCTTCCCTTCTGGGGGTCTTTGCCAACCACCCTTCGCCCTAAGCAGGTCATGCTGGTGGGGTGCTTGGGGGAGCAGGTGGGACCCACGACGGAGGGGGCCAGAGAGCCGCTGCCATGCCGGGCCCTCTGATGGGCGAGGGTGGGGGCCCTCAGCATTGTACTCTTTGGGGAGCCCCGTTTCTGGGTGGAGGTCAGTGGATTTGATGGGGCCAAGCTGACCTTGCAGGTCGCTGTTCACCCCTGGCAGTTCAAGTAGTAAGGAGGTCACCCGGCCTCTGAGCCCCAGGGCGCTGGATCTGCTCTGCCAGGGCTCTTTGGGGGTCCAAAGGGTGCCAGTGGGAGGGAACGCTCAGACCCCAGCCCTGAGGCTAGCGTGGCCCCACCCCCTGCACCCAGGACCCCGGCTCAGGGAGGGGCTGCCCGTCTGGCCGCAGAGACCAGGGAGCCCGAGGCCCTGGACTTCCTTGGGGAGGGTGGATGCAGGGCCACCAAGGGGCTGGGCTGGAGGGGACCCACAGGCCCGCCGGACAGTCCCCGGGACCCTGGAGGCCACGTAAGACAATGGACTGGGCATCACCAGCTGGGCAATGGGCGTTGGGATGGGCATTGGAGCTCCGAGGCTGGGCTTGCCTTGGGCACTGCAGGCCCGCAGCCCCAGGGACACCCCAGAGCCGCCCTGCACTGTACCTACCAGCGGGGACCTGGGGACAGCCCACCGGCCCTGCCCCCAACCTTAGGCTTGCCTGTCACCAGTCACCTCCTGCCCACCAGGGGTGTCCTTGGGGGTCTCCACCAGAACAGTGACGGCGCAAGGGGGGAGCGCAGCCCAGCAGCCACAGTCCTGGGTGCTGGGGCAGTGCGGGCGCCGCCACCCCCCTCCCGGAAAACCGGCCGCCGTCCTGGCAGAGACCCTCTGGGAGCCGCTCGGCTGGCGGAGTAGAGTGACCCCTCCCTGGGCTGTGGGCCGGCTGGGCCAGGGGGTGGGATCCCAAGTCAGTGGCAGGGGGCGTGGAGACGGTCTCCGTCCAGTGGCCTCTCGCAGGGGGCCCGGCGGACCAGGTGCCCAGAGACCACGCAGCCAGAGGGGCATCCTGAGGACACGGAGGCCCGCGGGTGACCGTTCCAAGTGGTGTCCCCATGGCCTCTAGGCCTGGGGAGGTGCCTGGTGCCCGGGACAGGTGGGAACCTCCAGCGAGTGGGCAGGTGGTCAGTCACGCTTCTCCCTGACACCTGGACACCCCTCACCCCCAGCCCTGCAGCCACCAAAAGACTCGGCCCCGGGAGACGGGGAGCTGGGGCATCGCAGCACAGCCTGGCTGCCCGGCCCCTCCCTGCACAGCAAGCCCACCAGTCCCTGGTGGGCTTGGCAGGAGCCCTGACCCCTAGACGCCCCACTTAAAGCCAGCCCGGCCCGCCTGGGCCACACTCCGCCGGCAGCGTGGGGCTGTGCCGGCCTCGCAGGACTGCTCTGGACTTGGGCTGGGAGTGGGAAGGACAGCGGTCCCTGGTCACACCTGCTGCGAGCGGTCCTCGGGGTCCGGCCCACGCCCCTGCTGCACCTCGGTCATCGCTGCTGCGGCCGCTGTGTCAGGAGCAGAGGGCCGGGAAGACAAGGCCTGGCCTGTTCGGCCCGGCGGACAGTGCTTGCCAGCGTCCCTGTGGTGGCCGGAGGGGCCTTGCTGGGTGGTGGGACCAGGCTGGCTGAAGAGCAGGGAGCAGCACCTTGGGGGTGACGTCAGGAGGGCTGTGTCCTTATGGCTCTGAGGACAGTGAGTGGGACCAGAGGGTGGCCGCCTACCCCTCGCGGGCAGCAGGCCCACAACTTCGTGGTGGCTCTGTTTTGGAGGTGCCCATGGCAAGTGGGACCCCGGGCACAGGAGTGAGACTGCCCAGCAGCAGCGGAGTGGGACGAGGGGTGTAAGACAGGACCTCTCGCCTGGCTGGGACAACCCAGAGTGTCCCACCCTAGCCGGCCCTAGGGCTTGACCTGGAATTGGACACAAGAATGAGGTGGGGCCCCCAGCAGCCTCACAGCCTCAGGCCCCTGGCCACTCGCTCCCCAGGGGCGCCTGGTGGCCCCGCAGCGCCACCTGCTGGCCAAACACGGAGCGTGCGGCGGTGCACGAGGAGCTGGGCCCCTGGCCAGGTCCTGCTGGCAGACCCCCGGTTGCCCACCCCTCCTGTGGCTGTGACCCTTGTCCCTGTCTCTGGAAAAGCGCTGTAACCAGCGCTGCCCGGGCCTGACCTCAGCCTGGGGAGCAGGACTGGACTTGGGAAGCGGGTAGAGGCCCCAGAGGTGCCGAGTCCCGGGTGCTCCCAGCAGAAGTGGCCATGCTGGTGCGTTTGGGGTACGGGGTGGCCTCGTGTGGCTGCCTGAGGTGGGAGGGCAGGTGAGGACCCTGAGCCAGGGTCCCCAAGCAGATGGAAGGTGAGGGCAAGGCGCTGTCAGGCCAGATGCCACCTGACATTCCCGGCCCTGCCCAGTCACAGCAGAGAAAGGTGAGCTGACCGGGGACTGCAGGCCTGCGGGCCAGTGGCTGCGTGGGAGACAGCGCCACCTGGCGGCCTGCGCCCTTGAGTCTGGCAGCAGGGGAGCCCGTTGCACCTCCGTCCTGGGGGCTGCCCGCCCCTCGGGGCCCCCCGCCCCTCCCTGGCAGGAGCCTCTTGCTCGGAGTGGGACCCTGGGGCTCCGCAGGCAGGGTGAACGCAGACGGCCCCACCACAGGTGGGCACAGCTGCAGGAGGCCCTGGCCTCGTGGGGCAGTGACATCCACATCGGCCCGCCCAGTGTGGTGCTGCGGCCACCAGGCCCCGGCCTGGCAAGTGCCCGCGGGCAGTCGTGTGGCCGGGCGGCTGTGCTGCTCAAGGTCCAGTGAGCCCACTCAGGCGGAAGGCACAGGTGTGTCTGGGACACTGGCCGACAGGACGAGGGTGTGGAGGGGCGGGAGCTGCTGGCCTCCCCCACAGCGCCAGACGCCCCAGGGCTCCTTCCCTCCCAGCGAGGCCTCGGCCAGGTTCAGAGCCAACCTTTCTCTGGCTCGACTCAAAGCCGGCTTTCCCAGGCCCCTTCCGCTCCGGGGTCCCGGGGTCCCGGCAGCGCCCTCCATCACTGTGCTTGGGCCCCGAGGCCACGGACAGAGACGTCGAGGGGAACGTGCGGGGCGGGCCTGGCGCCGACGGGACAGAGCAGCCCGACGAGGCGGACCCACGTGTCTGCCCACCTCCGATGGCCAGTGTATTATAAAGAACAGTATCAAAATATACAAATCTGTCTGAGAACAACAGAAAGGCAGCAGACGGGCATGACGCTTCAGAGGCGGCAGCACCTCGAGTCTCAATAAGTTAAGGCCCCGGCGGCTCCTGACGCGTCACAGGTCTTCGCGGTCGGGCAGTGGTGCAGGGCTGGCTGCTGGGACTTCTGTCGGGGAACAAACAGCACCGGTCACACCCAGGCCAGCGGCGTCGGGACAGCAGTGTCTGGAGTGGCTGCCTGTGGCGGGGTCCAGGCGGAGTCTCGCTGCCGGCTCCACGTCGTGACGCAGCGGCCGTGGGCTGAGGCCTGTGCCCCGCCAGGCCCGCTCTCCCTGACCACCCCGATCTCGGCCTCGGGGCCACATCTCTGCTGGACGTGCCATCCGCTCCATCATGCTCGAGGTCAGGAGCTCTTGGGACCTGACTCAGGCTGTTTCCAAACTTTCACTGTCTCCCACTCTCGTCATTCTTCGGGGAAGAACAGTATATCCCCAAAACATGCTGACGCCCTAACTCCGTGAGAACATGACCTTCTGTGGAGGATGGAGTGAGGGGCGGCCGCTGGGCTGGCCCCGCCCCATGGCTGGCGTCCACAGACAAGAGGGAAACTGGACCTGACTCGGGAGCCCACGGGATGAGAGCCAGACTGCGAGGACAGCCAGCCCCGAAGCTGGGAAGGAGGAAAGCGGACCCCACTGCCCCGTGGGGTCCGAAGGAGGACAGCCTCACCGTGGTCAGCCTCTGGCCACCGCAGCATGTGGACTCAGGCCGGTGTGGCCACAGGCACCGGCCCACTCACTTGTCCTCCTTAGCAGCAGCCGAGCGGCCCCCCTGGGTCCCATCCTCCCAGGCCCTGGGCTGCCGGCCCTCTGCTACCGATGTCCCGGCACCGCCCCCTTCCCTGCCTCATCTGGGCCCCAACTCCCTTGGGGCGCTGTCCCCACAGACGAATCTGTCCCTGGGCTGCCCACTGCTGAGCATCCCGAAGGCCCAGGCTGGCGAGACGGGCCGCTCCCACTCCTTGGGCGGCGGCGCCCGAGCCCCGCTCACCGGCCCCTGCTGCTGGCATCTGCACGCAGGCGTCCTCGGTCTCTTCGAAACCTTCGGGACACACGCACACGAAGCTCCCGGGGGTGTTGAAGCAGTTCTCGTTCTCCCTCCTGCACACATTCTCGGCCAGCGAGCACTCGTCTACGTCTGAGGAAAAGCCTCACTTACACGCACGATCTTCTGAGCACCACGGTTCAGCCATGTCACGGAACGGAGGCCACGGCCGTCTGTCACAGAGGTCCCGGGCCAGGGGAGGCTCCCCGCAATGGACCTCGGGCACAGTGGGCCATGGAGGACCACGTGGGCAGACGCGTGGTGGGTGGACGGCACGCGACACGCGGCCCTGAGGCGCGGCCACCAGCCCTGTGTCCCCAGGAACTGATGAGGAGGTGCAGGCAGAGTGGGGCGCTGGGCCAGAGCAGGAACGGGCGGTGGCCAGGTGGGCAGCAGCCTCAGCGCCAGACCTGGGCGGGGGGCATACTCGCCCCCACGGCCCCGTGCTGGTCTCACAAGAGCCAGGGGCCGAGATACTGGCGGGCGGGGCTGCAGCGAGTGAGCCCCGGGCCTGTCCACCCAGGCTCTGTGGGGTCCAGTGTCCCGGCCCCTGCGGGAGGCCCACGTCACCCAGCAGACACAAGGACTGACCTGCACATTGGCCGCTCTCTTTCGTGTAGCCGGGGACACACTCTCTGCACTGTCCTGGACCCTTCCCGGTGCAGCCCACACAGGTGGCATCGCATTCTAGAAAGAGCAGGGAAGAGGTGCTGGCGGCAGCCGACGGGGCCGCGGACACCAGGCGTCTGCTGGGCAGGCGAGACGGCCCCAAGGCGGACCATGCCGGCAGTGTCTCAGGCGTGGCGACGTGAGGCGGGGAGGCGGCCAGGCACCGCAGTGGGGTGCCCCCGAGTCCCGCCCAGGCAGACAGCTTGGAGTTGCTGAGGGTCGTGCAGGACGTGGGAGGTTCCGAGGTCCCACAGGGGCGCTTCGAGCCCTCGCTGGGGAACCACTGGGTGAGTCGCGTGTCCGACGACGGGTTACGACGCCCACGACGGGCACACGCCTGGGTCCGGACGCCGGCGGAGGAGCCGTGTGTGGAGGTGCGGCAGCTCCGCGGGGCGAGCGGGCGAGGGGGCCATGGGCGGGGGTGCTAACAGGTCTCCCGGCATCGGTGGGCTCGTTCTTTTCAACTTATTTGTATTTTCTGGCTTTTCAGCAACGGGACCTCGTGCTGCCACTTGGTGTCACGAGTGGGTGGAGCCGGCTGGAGGCCCACGTGGCCCGCTACACCGAGCGGAAACGGGTGCCTCTCCCCCTCCCCCTGCCTGGCCCTCCCCTTCAAACAAGAAAACCTCGCGGGCAGAAGAGCCCGTCAGGCGCCACCTTCGCAGGAGTAGGAGCCGCTGAGGTTCTCGCAGTACTGCCCGTCGTCACAGGGGGGCGTCTCCGCCGCGCACTCGTTCACATCTGGAAACGGCAGCACAGCGTGACGACCTCCAACAGCGACCCAGGCCCGCTGGATGGTCATTCTGGAGGCCTCTCAGGGGCAGGGTGGGGAAGAGGGACACCAGTGCCAGCCTGGAGGGCCCCGGTGAGGAGCCTCGGCTGCCGTCAGCGCGCCCGCGCTTCAGGGACTGGAGCAAGCTGGGGCGGGTCCCCAACCCGAAGACAGGGCAGGTGGCTGAGCCCTGGAGCCGAGGCCAAGCAGCTCCAGGGGTGACACCAGACCTAGGGCTGCGCTAGGCGGAGGGCGGGGCCCTCGGCACCCTTCCTGCCAGCACCCGGCCCTCCCGCGGTCTCGGGCACCAGCTGCTGCAGGCCAGGGTTTGTGGTCAGGCTCCAGACGGACAGAGAGGAGAGGCTGGACCACACACAGGTGGGGCCGGAAGGAGGGCCTCAGCGCCGCGTGCTGATGTCCAGCCTGGGGACGTGGGCATCAGGGAGGCAGTGCCTCCAGTCTGTCCAAGCAGCCCAAGCAGGCATCGCAGCTGCCGGGCTTACCTGAGCCGCAATCCAGGCTAAGGGGAGGCCTGTGCCCCAGCTGCCCCATCTGACCACACCCAGCAGGACCTGCCCGTGCCTGTGCCCCATGCCCTCTGCCCTTCCGTGAAGCCAGGGCACAAGCGACACAGGGGACATGGACCCCAGGTGCGCTTCCCTCTGGGACTTGAGCCAGCAGAACCACCCTGGGTCATGAAGGTGTCCGGATGCAGAAAATGTGAGGAGCCCCTAAGATCCTCCCCGGGACCCCCACGGTTCTGCCGGCAGCCCATGGTGCGGCCACGTGAGCCAGCCTAGGGTTCCCCAGATGCTCCGAAGCCAGGCACCAATGCTTGAGCCTGGAGCGGGGCCGTGTGCCCAAGGGAGCCTGCACAGGAAGGGGCCTGAGGACTGCGGGGTGCAGGGCAGAGCCCGGGCAAGCCACCCTCCCGGAAGACCGCGAGCGCCCCTCACCCACACAGGCGCCGTCCTCCTGCGTCCAGCCCACTTCGCACTGGCTGCAGTCCCGGCTGGTGGGGCCTGTGCAGGTCTTACACGACTTGTCACAGGCTGCAGGGTGGAGACAGAGCCGAAGTCAGATAGGCTCACCACCGACGGGAGGACCTGTGGTGTCAGCACGTGCCCGACGCAAGGAACAGCGCTGGCCAGGCTCTCACCACCCGAGACGCAGCTCTCACTTCAAGGAGCCTGGGGACGCTTTTCGACAGAGAAGCCTGGCCCCGCGCTGGCCCCCACTGAGCACAGCTGGCCCTGGGGGCCCAGAGCCCCACCCTGCCGCACCCAGCCCTGCAGACCCTCAGCCAGACTGAGGGACGCTCCACTGCGACTGAGGACTCAGCACGCAGCACGGTGCTGGCGCAAAGCCGGATTCCAGCACCAGGGGCCCGCGAGCCCTGCGTCCTGTCTGTGCCACCTTGAACACTTGCGAGGAGCCCAGAGAGGACCCGTGGGTGACCCACCTGGCCCCCAGGAGCCCGGGTCAGGAGGGTCATGGTCCTGGCCGAGTGCTCCCCAGGCCCTTCCCCCGGGCGCTGTCAGGCCAGAGCCGGGGCCAGGGCGAGGACCCCCGTGTCCCCTCTGCATCGCAGGTGATGTCTGATGAGCCCTCCTCCATGCCCGGCCCCGGGCTTCCCGTCCCTGGGGCTGAAGGACACGGGTACCTGTGCAGACGCTGTGTGTCTCGTTCCTCAGCGAGCTGAAGTAACCGTCGGCGCAGTCGGTGCACAGAGCCCCCCGGTACCCCCAGTGGCACTGGCAGGAGCCATCCCCAAGCCTGCTGCCATCTCCACTGCAGTGGCCGTTGCCGCTGCAGGGCCGCTGGGCCCCGCCCTGGCACTCTGTGGGGACACGAGAAAGCACTGCTGCACCCTGAAGACAAGTGCAGCTTCGTCTGACAAACAGGCCCACAGCTTCGGGCTGCGTGGGCTCAGGCGACCCCATGAGACCTGGGAGCAGGTCTCCCACCGGCTGCGGGGCTGCTCGAGGGCAAGATGTCTAGTGGCCACATGACACCGAGAGGGTGGGGAGGCAGCAGGTGGCAACTGTGCCCGTGCGGTATGAGCTGCACCGTGTCAGGTGTCCACGGTGATGGCCCCAGCACGCACGCCGGACCGATGCCCCCTGCGCTGGGACCACAGAGTGAGGGGTCGCCTCGTGTTCGGGGGCGGCAGCAGGTGGGACACACTCAGGTGGGCTGTGGGGTGGCCTGCAGAGCCTGGGACCCACGCCCGGGCTGGCTCAGCTCCAGACCACAAAGGAGCCGGCCCAAGTCAGTGTGACAACAGCTGTTCGGCTCACAGGGCAGAGGCCCGGCTCTAGGGGGGCGCCCCACCGGGACACTGTGAAGGGCGACTGGACGACACCCGACACTCGAGATCTCCCGAGAGAGACCTACCCAGGCAGCGGGGCCCGTAGGTGCCCGGAGAGCAGCAAACCTCCAGGGTTTTCACACAGAACCATTCAAACAGGTCAGGGTACTGCTTCTTCCTAAGGGTCGGGAAAGCGGTTAGAGTTCGCGTCACTGTGGAGCACAGGTGGACAGCATGGGCCGGGTGGCGGGGCCGGGCGCTGGCCCCCTGAACCTGGCGGGCAAGAGGCGGGCACTCACAGCCGGAGCCACCAGGCCTCCAGGTGCTCCTCCTGCTCCTCCAGCAGCCGGTTGCACTCGAAGTCGCCGCTCCCGCACAGGCGCTCCATGATGTCCAGCAGGCGGACCTCACTGAAACACACATGCTCAGCTCGGTCCTGGGCGCCTGGGCCCCTGGACGCAGGCTGCGACTGCGGTGCTTTCCGTGAAAAGCGCCCACCACGTGCACACCAGCTGGGGGCCAGCAGCCAGGCTGTGCGGGGCCCTGAGTGGGGCGTGGGGGGCCGCCAGAGGGCCTCCCTATCTGAGTGACCCGTCCCTCTGCGGAAGGTCTGCTGTGGGGCCTGCGA
Organism: Solenodon paradoxus; assembly: GCA_004363575.1. NCBI lineage: Eukaryota > Metazoa > Chordata > Mammalia > Eulipotyphla > Solenodontidae > Solenodon > Solenodon paradoxus. The sequence goes on along the minus strand of RJWH01007080.1, from coordinate 15,261 downwards.
GACCAGGCGGAGCCTACACAGAGGCGCTCATCCACCTTCAGGGAAGACAGCAGCTTTCTGTGAGGGGGGCCACAGTGCCCGCTGTGCGGAGAGTGGGCGTGGGGACGGTGGGGAAGCCAGGAGGCCAAGCCAGGGGCCAGAGACTGTGCCCGAGAGCCGGCCGTGCCCGTCACCGGTGCAGGTGACAGCCAGGCTCCGGAGGCGGGCCTGGCTTCCAGGGCAGGCAGGGGACGCACCTGGACTCGTATTTGGACAGCGTCTTCTCCTCCCACGCTGTGTTCCCCCCGCCGAAGTTTTTCTTCGCTGTGTCCACCATCCCCTGCGGGAGAGGGTGCCGCGGGCTCAGCACTGCCGCCGAGCCCGGGCCGCCAGCGGGGCGACCTGGGTCCTCTGGGGCCCGCCCCGCCGCCTCCGCCCGGCGCCCCAGCGCCCGCCCGGTCCACCTGGTTGAACTTGTCCACCAGCTCCCGGCAGCGCTGGCAGGGGGTGGGCTTCTCGCCGGCCTGGCCGGGCGGCGGCGGCGGCAGCAGCAGCAGCAGCAGCAGCAGCAGCAGCAGCCGCCCCAGCGCGGCCGGGATGGGCGGGCGCATGGCGGGCCGAGCGGGCGGCGCAGCGGAGGGCACGAGCTCCGGCTGGGACGGGACGGGACGGGACGGGACGGGACGGCACGGCGGCCGCGGCGACTCCGGCAGCGCTGGCCCAGCGGCCGGGGCCCCGCTCCGCTCCGCTCACCGGCCGTTCCCGGGGCTACTTGACGCGCGGGGCCACGCCCCGCCCAGCGCCGCCCTCGCGCCGCCATTGGCCGCGAGGATCCGCCCCGTCCGATGTGGCCCACTCGGGGCTTGCCACGAGCGGCCACCAATGGGAAGGCCCCGGGTCAGCGTCCCGCGCCGGGGCGGGGCCGTGCGGCGCTCCGCGACGCCCTCGCGTCCACCTATCGCGAGAGCCGCCATCTTTGCTCCGGGCAGGCCGGCGCCCGGCGCGCCGGCGGCCGCGCTTCGGTGACCATGTTGGGTTCGGGCAGGCGCTGCGCCTGCGTTCCGCTTCCGCCGCCCGCTTGCGGCCGAGTGCACCCCGGCAGGCCGCGCTGCCCCTGACGGCGAGGTCAGCGCCCGCGTCCGGGCTCCGGAGGTGGGAGGGCGGCTACCCGGGTTCTCCGGGCCCGGGCGGGGACCCGAGCTCTGCCCTACGGCGGTGCGGGCGCCGACTGTCACCTGCTCCGCGCGCCTCTCCGGGGGGCCCCGCGCTCACCTGGGGGCCCCGCGCTCACCTGGGGGCCCCGCGCCTCACCTGCTCCCCGCGCCCCACTTGCTCCCCGCGCCTCACCTGGTCTCCGCGCCTCACCTAGTCCCCGTCCCTCACCCGGGCCCCTCAGTGTTGGGGGCCCAGGCACCGCACTTGCCCCAAGACAAGTTGGGGCAAGACTGGGAGCGCCAAGGTGTGTGTGTGTCCGGTTCTGGTCCCACCGTAGCCTCCAGGAGGGTGTGCACCCGCCATCCTGTTGTCTGCCGTTGCCGTCGGATTTGACCCTTTGGTACAGGCCGTAGCATCCTCCCCGGTGCTGGCGTCTGCAGACTCTGTGTCCTGTGGTGGCCTGTTCGGACACAGGTCGTGCCACCCATTGGCACAGCTGCAGGCGTCTGCACGCGTCCGTTCTGCTTGTCCTCGGGGGGCCTGGTCGGTAGGCATCAGTCGTACCCTCGTCATGGGTGGAGAGCACGCTTTGTCTGGCAGGCGGGCAGGGTTCCCCAGTCACGTTTGCACCCACAGGTTTTCCCTGCCTGAAGCCCCAGATGCTGCCTGTCCCCTGTACTGGCCTTTGAAGCGGCCGCGTTTTTTCAACGGACCAGACCACATTCCTCCGTTTGGTCAGCGCCTGCTGTGTGCGAGGCTCTGCTGCCCTCGAGCTGACCAGCTCCACTGGGAACAGAACCCCCAAGGGTTTGCACCTTAGGAGGGAGCACCAGCAGTGACCTGGTCCTGTGTACCGGGCCCCTGACCTGAGACCGATTCCTTTGAAGCCAGATCTCTTTAGTAAGGGAGAGGTTATTTAACATCTCCGGGGAAATACATTGTATTTTGATAGCTTTTTCCCCATCCCGAAGGCGCTGTCCCGCACCTCCTCCCCGGCCGAGACTGGAGACTGGTGACAGCAGTGAGCACTGTGGCTCCTTCTCTGCCTCTGGTCCTTCTGGTTTGGCTCAGATGAAATCAAACCTGTGAGGGAATCCAGAACTGAGGAATTTGTCACGTCCCCCTGCCCCACTGGAAAGACCTCGGTTCCACGAAGAGATACAGGACTGGGCCCTTTCATGGTTTGCTCATAGTTTCCCAAGTGTCCTGTTGGCACCTGGGGGACACACCGCACCCTCCCCCTGGCTATTCCAGTTGCATCCCCTCAGCTTTCCTCTGGTATTTGGGGACCTATCACAGGCATAGCTGTCTGGACCCGTCAGGGACAGCGATGCTTCCTGCTGCCCACGTCGTCACGTTCCCAGAAGCCAGTGCCACCTGGGGAAGCCCAGGACTCCGCCCCCGCAGTGAAGTTTGGAGAGAGTGCAGTTTGTCCCTGCCCCGTGCTCGCGGGGCACGGACACTTGCTGGGCCACCTTCCCCGCCCCACAGCGCAGTCCCACCTCCCGCCTGTACCCGGTTTCACCCAGCTCTCCTACCACGTTCACACTCTGAAGCCTGGAGCTGGGCTGGCCCAAGGCTTGGCCGCACAGTAAACTACGAAGGTTTTTGCTTGGGAAGTTCCAGGCTCTGGGCAGCAGCGTGCGAGCCGGTCGCAGTGCAGGAGCTTCCCGAGTGCGTTTTCTTTGAACCGCCTGTGTCTCGCCTCACAGGGTCCGACTGACTCAGGGGCCCGCCGCCTCACCCCTCCCCAACGTTGCTTTGTGTGGTGTGAACCTCAAGGACACGCTCCCCGCTGTCAGACGCACCGATGACCAGGAAGAGGCCGGGGGGCAGGCAGCGCCCGCTGCTGGGGCTGCTGGTGGTCGCTGCCGCCACGCACCTGCTCTCCTGCCCCTACACCAAGGTGGAGGAGAGCTTCAACCTGCAGGCGGTGCATGACCTGCTGTACCACCGGCTGGACCTGGACAAGGTGAGTGGCGCCTGCCCGAGCCCGTGGCCCCGCTGCCCAGCCTCCACTGATCTCGCTGTCCCTGCAGTATGACCACCTCGAGTTCCCCGGAGTGGTCCCCAGGACCTTCCTCGGGCCCCTGCTGGTGGCAGCGATCTCCAGCCCTGCTGTGGGTGTGCTGTCCCTGCTTGGAATGTCCAAGCCTTATTCGCAGCTGACGGGTAAGGCCCTCCCACCAGGCGGGGTGCTGTTCACTGCTGGTGTGTCCCACCTGCTCTGGGACGGCTGTGGCACGCGCGGGGGCGGTGTCGGGCCCTCGTTGGTGGCCTGTGTGTTGTGGCCGGTGGCGCGGACACGGGTGTAAGTGCGGCCGTGCCCCAGAGCCCGTCAGGCTGCCAGCGGCGCTTGGAGTCGGGTTCTGTGTGGGCCCCACGTGCAGACAGCCCCTCCTCGGGGTGATTGGACATCCCGTCGCTAACTCACAAGTAGCCGTTTTCCGGGCGCCCCACCCACTGCCGGTCATCGTCCTCCAGTCAGAGCTGCGCTGGGACTCGCTGTGCTCGCTGCGCTCTGGGCTTTGCAAAAAGAAGTGAGGCGGCAGTTCGGGGGCACGGTGGCCACCATGTTCTGCTGGGTGACGGCCACCCAGTTCCACCTGATGTTCTACTGCACCCGGACCCTCCCCAACGTGCTGGCCCTGCCCCTGGGTACGTCCTCCGCTCGCGCCCCACAGCAGTGCCCCCGTGGCCCCTAGGACACCGGCTGGTGGGTGCGGTGCACGGCCAGGGTTTTAGGCCCGAGCTGGCAGCGGGCGGGCAGGGCGGGCGGGCCCGGTGGACGCGGCGTGCGTCCGGGAGGTTTGGCCTGGCTGCTGACAGAGGCCACGTCTCAGTCCTGCTGGCGCTGACGGCCTGGCTGCAGCAGCGCTGGGCGCGCTTCATCTGGCTCTCGGCCTTCGCCATCGTGGTCTTCCGAGCCGAGCTGAGCCTGTTCCTGGGCCTCGTGCTTCTGCAGCTGCTCCTCACCCGGAGGCTGTGCGTGGCCAGGGCCCTGCGCTGCGCCCTGCCCGCGGGGGCCCTCTGCCTGGGTGAGTGTCCGCCGACCCCGTCCTGTTTGAGGCAGGCAGGTGAAAACTCCACGTAAAATGACCTGACTCCCAGCTACACGAGGCACTGAGTCAGACCTCCTGGCCGGGGCGGGCGCCCTGGGCGGCGGTGTAGCCGCATCTTCTCGTGGGGCTGTGCAGGTGTGTGGGTCCCCCGACAGGCCGCCCCCGGGGACATCCCTGTGCCCGAGGCCTCCGCCGCACGTCAGTCTGACTGCCCAGTGGTGTGGCCTGTGGCTCCTTCCGTTAGGGCTGACGGTCGCTGTGGACTCCTGCTTCTGGAGGTACCTGGTGTGGCCGGAAGGGCAGGTGCTGTGGTACAACATTCTCCTGAACAAAAGCTCCAACTGGGGAGTATCCTTGGCGTGTCCCTGAGGGCCCAGTGCGGGGCAGCGGTCAGAGAGGACTGCGTGCTCGTGACGCGGACACCCCAACCGGCCACAGGGCTGCTGATGTGCCCGGCCCCCTACCCCGTTCCCGCTCCCCGCCCCGCCGCCGCCCCACTGCTGCTCCCTCCTGGGCGCCTCGTGGGGCGCTGAGACGCGGCAGGAAGACGGTGGTGGCGTCCCACCCAGGACGGCGCTTTCCCGACGGAATGGGCAGGGGCGGGGCTGTGGGGCGGGTCGCTGGCTGCAGTGTGGCCTCCTTGACCGCAGACCTCCCCTCTGCTCTGGTATTTCTACTCGGCCCTGCCCCGCGGCCTGGCCTGCAGCCTGCTGTTTGTGCCCCTGGGCGCTGTGGACAGGCGGGCACGGGCACTGCTCCTGCCGGCGCTGGGCTTCGTGGCTCTGTACTCACTGCTGCCGCACAAGGAACTCCGCTTCGTCATCTACGTCTTCCCTGTACTCAACGTCGTGGCGGCGCGCGGCTGTGCCCTCCTGTAAGTGCGTATGGCCGCCGTCCTGCTGGAAGCTCGCCTGAGAGGCGAGCCCGACCGTGGCCCTCAGGTCTGCTGTGCACACGCACCCTGTCCACAGGCAGCCTGCGGACCACCAGGCTTCCTCACTTTCACAGGCCGGGACGCGTCCAAGACAGGACAGCCAGGGCACGGGGCAGGGCTGGAGCCTTGCAGGGGCCTACAGATGAGGACAGAGCTCAGGGCCCGCCCTGTGCGGCCTGCTCAGGGCAGGCTCCAGTAGGTGTCTGTCCAGTGGTGGGCAGGTTGGAGGGGAGGGTTTTCCAGCCCCTGTGGAAGCCGTCACAGGGAGCCCCCAACTCAGGATGCAGGTTGAGGGGCTGCCCCCCAGCAGGCCGTGGGTGGTGGTTTCTGCACAGCCACAGGAGTGTCACAGTGGGGCAGGAGAGACAGCGGGCACCCCTGTTCTTCACTCCCCAGAGAGCAGCAGTGGGAGGGCCCCCTGCTGCCCACGGACGGAGTCACACTGCTGTGGGGCCCTGTGAGGGCAGCTCGGGGCTCTGGGGTACAGGCCTGGCAGGGCCAACAGCCCGAGGCTCAGCGCGGGCAGTGCGTCCTCGGGGCCAGGGCCAGGGGCAGCAAGGACAGACTGCCCATGTGCGGGGGATCCCTCGTGGCAGGAGGAGGTGGGGGGCTGCCTCCTGCAGGGCAGCAGCCCCAAATCCTGGAGAAACTGTCTTGGTGAGGCCCCGATCCCGAAGGGCGGAGAACGTGCCGGCAGCCGCAGGTGTCAGCGGTCACACCCTGCGCCCGGTTGCCACCAGATGGGCAGCCAGAGTGTCTGGGGCGGACACTGAAGGGGCCGCACGGTTGGAGACCGTGCTTGTTGAATGAGGTCTGCAGGAGCCCGCGGCCTGGAGGGGAGACCTGGCCGGCCTTGGCGGTGGTGTCAGGGCCTTGCAGAGGCCCCAAGTCCACACGCGCCTTCCCTTCCAGGCTGAACAACTCCAGGAAGTACAAAGCGGGTGCCCTCCTGGTCGTGGGCCACCTGGCGGCCAACGCTGCCTACTCGGCCGCCGCCCTGTACGTGTCCCACTTCAACTATCCAGGCGGTGTGGCCATGCGGCGGCTGCACGAGCTGGTGCCCCCGCAGAGCGGTAGGTGCCCGGCCGCGGGCGGGCGGGCGGGCGCCGTGCTGGGCGGGCAGCCTGACCGCAGACCTGTACCGTAGCCGTGGACCTGCACATGGACGTGGCGGCCGCACAGACGGGCGCGTCTCGCTTCCTGGAAGCCAACAGTGCCTGGAGGTAGGTTCCGCACTGCTGCGGCTGGTGGGCTCCAGAGCCGGGCGCTGTCACAGCACGCGGCCCTCGGCAGGTACGACAAGAGGGAGGACGTGCAGCCCGGCTCACAGCTCATGCTGCACTACACACACCTGCTGATGGAGGCGGTGCCTGCACACCTGGCTCTCTACGGGGACACACACCGCGTCCTGGCCCGAGTCGAGGGCACCAGTGGGGCGAGTCTGAACCTGACCACGTTGCCTCCCGTGGATGCCCACCTGAAGACAAAGCTGGTGCTTCTGGAGAGACTCCCGGGCCTCCCTGAGGAGCAGGGGTGGCCAGCGGAGAAGCAGCCTGGATAGGCCCTTCCATGGCCGCCTGGTGACTGGCGCGAGGGTCTCGTGTCCAGGGAGGCGCTGACCACTCTGCGCCCGCTGTGGGCCGCCGCGTTTCTGCCGGTGGGGCTCTCGTTGCCCCCCTGCCCCCGGTGAGGCCCGGAGAGCTGACCCGTGGCCTGTGGGTCCCGGGCTGTGGGACAGACCACTCCTCGGCGTGGTGCGCCACTTCGTTTCCCGTGACGTCTGAGCCCGACACTCAGAAACGAGAATATACTGCTGGATGCTTCCTTAGCAGCTGTCTCATGGTTTCTCGAGAGCGGCCTCACCGTCTGGTGTCCAAGGGCCGGTTTGGCGCGTCTCGTTTACTGACCCGGCGTCTGTTGACTCAAAAAGCGCTTCTGACGCTGCAGCTGCCGTGGTTCCCACGTGTGCTCACACCGTGCGCACGTACCGCGCGCCCGGAACGGTGACGCTGCTGAGACGCTTGAGCAGTGGGCCTGTACCCTGGGGCCAGCACTGGCCTTCGTAGCTCGTGCTCCCTGTCCACGCTGCCAGCGGTCTGCCGGGGCGCCTCCACTCTCCCGACTCAGCACCCAGAGGTCCCGCTGAGGCTGGTCTTTCCAGAAAGGGTGGATCCTGATCACCGCCCGTGGCGCTCAGCATGTGCTTCTGCTCCCACTGGCCGACCCGTGTCCTCAGTCTCTGAGCCACCCACTGTCAGCACTTCATTTCCCAGCAAGCAGCTCTGGTCCTCAGTGACGGGCTCGCGTGCGGCTTGGGTCTGAGTCTCCCGGCAGTTTGGTATCGGTGGCACAGGCTGCGGGGCTGCCAAGCTGCTCCAGCCTGGGGCCCCGTCGCCTTGACTGAGTGCTTCCCTGCCTCCTGCACAGGGCGTGCAGGCCCCTCGGCCTCTGCCCCACCCGGAGCAGCTTGTCTGCACCTGGCAACTTCCAGCAGGGCTTGAATTCAAGACCAGGATATGGGTCTGAGCGGAACTCGCTGGCACAGAGCTGTGTGTGGCTGGAGTAGGAGAGGCAGGCGGCCCTGCCCTGTACACACACGCACACACGTGAGAGACACCTGTCCACCCCGTCTCCGCTTGTCCCACCAGTGAGAGTCTGACCCAGCACAACCAGCGCCCTTGCTCGCGGTCAAGGAGTTTCAGAAACTCTGCCGCAGGCCCGCAGGAAGCAGGGCCAGGCTGCGTTTGAAATCGGCGAGGCCCGGGCCAGAACCCCTGACTCATTTATCACTGAAACATCCCAGGATTCACGCCGTTGCCTTCTGTCCCAGGTTCCGACTCCCCGCTGCTCTTCGGTTAGGTCAGCCCGACTTGCCTGTAAAGTCACGACCACATACAGGTGGGCCCAGGAGGCCTCTCCTCCCGCCCCCATTTCTGGGTCCCTGGCATAGTCTTCACAGGGTTTTCTAATTTTGAAGGAAAGGTGCAGGCAGGAATGAGGAATGAAGTGAGCTGGCAGGAAAGAGGAGGAAGAGGCACTTCATTAATTTTATTAGCAGTTCACATGGGTCTTGAACCGGGGCCTCGTGACGTGCGGGTCTCTCCCCTGCTGACTGCGGGGCGTGCCCTGCTTCCCTCACGAAGATGCACAAATCCACACTCACGTCACCCCCTTCCCACAGAGGCGCCGCCCACCTGTGCCTGCTGCTCGCTGTCCTCACTCGGCCACACCGGCTGGACGGTGCCCTGTCCACTGACAGTGGCCACCGCTGTTCTGGAAGCGTGTCGCACAGCAGCTGCGCGTGGGTCCCGTCCTCGCAGCCACCTGTGGGCATTCGGGGACCTGCTGCAGTGAGCAGGCGCAGGCGTCTGTTCTCGTGTCGTCCCAAGTACCTCCTGGGGGGCTTGGCCCGGGGAAGGGCGTGATACTGCCGTCCCCTCCCGGGCCCACAGAGCGCTTCGGTCTTCGTTTCCACAGGAGCAGACACGGGCGTCTGTCCAGGGGCCGAGGGCCACCTGGTTTTGTGAACTGTCTGTACCTGTGTCCATCAGTCTGTTGACGTTTCGGTCATTTTCTCTGCGAAATTCTTCAGTTAGGAGCATCCTGGTGCTCAAGCACTAGGCTGGCAGCCGAGGCGTGGCTCACGGGACGTCCAAGAACCCAGGGCCGGGGCACAGCCCCCAAATGCAGGTGTTGCCTCCTCCCTCCCTCCCTCCCAGTCCTTCTTCCCCTCCCTTCTGCTCTCTACAAAGAAAACTAAATTGTTAAGGACATTGACATTTCTCTCCCATGTACCTTGTAAAGGGTGCCCATTGTCCCTCGTCTTTTGATTCGCTGCCCTGGTCAGGACTGTCCTCGCCCTGTCCCCAAGTCAGCAGGCTCGCCTCCACGTGCCCCACACGGGACGCTTTCCCACCTGCAGGTCTCCCCGTGCCGGTCTCCGTGCTGGTGCCGTTTTGCTGGCGCGTGTTGGGCTCTGATCCTCTAGGTGTGGTGTGCGGGGAGGGCCCAGTCCCCTTTCTCCAAGTTGCCACCTACCTTTGTTTTAAAAGGAAAGGCGCAGGCAGGAAGGGAGAAGAGGAGGAAGAGCTTATTTGTTTTTCATTTAGTTGTTCACAGTGGTGGTTCCCCCCGCCCCCGTCTCAAACCCTGGACCTTGGGATGTTGTGGGACTGCGCCCAGGTGGACTAGACCGCTCGGCCTTTTTAAAGGTTCATCTTTGTCTTGGAAAGTGGCAGTGAACATCGAAAATTCTGCTTTCAAGTTTTTACAGTTACCAATAAAGTGCAGTGAACAGCTGACTTCAGGATTATTCGTGGACACACGCTTTCACCTATTTGAGTAAGTGCCAAGGAGCATGATGGCTGGTTCGCCTGGTGAGACCTGACTTTTGCAAGATGCCGCCCAACTGTCTCAGAGCGGCTGCAGGTTCCACGTTCCCGCCAGCAGGGGTGCGTGGCCTGTGGCCCCCCGTCAGCTGTTGTCAGTGCCCCGGATTCCGGCCTTGCCCGTAGCCTGCAGGGAACTCTTGCTTTAATCTGCTTTTCCTCGTGACGTGACGTGAAGCAGCTTTTCATGGGCTTATTTGCCGTCAAAGCCTCTTTATGAGGTGTCCGTGAGTATCTAATTCCATTTTTTATCAGGTGGTTTTCTAATTGTTCAGTTTTAAGAGTTCTTCGTGTGTTGTCAGTGAGTCATTCACCGCACCCCTGGCGAATGTTTTCTCCCCCTCCGGCTTGTCTTTGCGTCTAGACATAACCCAAAAGCATGAGCTCGTAACTCAGCGAAGCCCCGCTCGTCACTTGTCACGGACGGTGCCCACGATGTTGGCTCTAAAGTCACTGTCAAAGACAAGGTCATCTGGCGTCTCTCCTATGTCATCTTCTACTTTATAGTTTCGCATTTTACGTTTAGGTCCTGTGACTCATTTGGGATTAATATTGGTGAGCGGTGTGAGATTCGTGTCTAGTATTTTTTTGGGAGGGGGTGCATGGGACATCCAGTTGTTCTAGCACCACTTGTTCCTCAAAAGACAGTCTGCTCCGTTTTATTGTGTTTTCTCCTTGTCACAGTCGAGTGGACGATATTCATATGGGCCGCTACTCTGCTCCACTGGTCTGTCTGTCACGTTTCACCGAAGCACACTGGCTGACGACAGCTTTAAAGTCCGTCGACACAGGTCTCCTTCCACATTGTGTCGGCCCTCTGGGCCTCCTGTCTCGATACATGTATTTTATAACCAGATTGGAATTGCATTACATCTCTAGTTCAGCTTGGGGAGGGCTGACATCTTGACAATCTCTTGACAATAATGAGTTGGCCTGTGCAAGAAGATAGGAGGTCTCTTCATTTATTTAGTTTATTTTGCTCAACAGTTTTATTCTTTTACTCATAAAGCTCGTGTACATACACTTTTTTGTATTGGAGTAACGTATTCTACACATGAAAATAAACTCATATGTGTACGTTCCCCATTCCTCCTGTCAGCACCCCCTGCCCTCCACCCACATCACCGAGTGTTCTTCACCGTCATCCACTCGGCTCCGCCACCACTTACTTCACCTCAGCTCTGTTGCAAGTGTCCAAAGATTGTTTTTGTTTCGTCTGTTCCTTTGTCTTGTCTGTTCACGACCCACCTATGAGTGAGGTCATCTGGTCTCTCTCTTTTTTCTTTTGACTTGTTTCGCTGAGCATCATCCCTCTAGTTCCCTCCATGTTGATGCAGTGACAGGGCTTCCTCTCTGCTCAGGGCTGTGCAGTGTCCACTGTGCATGTGGACCACGTCTTCTCTATCCATCATCTGACATTGGGCACTTAGGTCGTTTCCAGTTCTTAGCTGCTGTGAACAGGCCGCAGTAAACATGGAGGTGCATTCATCTCTGCAGATGGGGGTTTTCTATCTTTTGTGTAACACTCACAAGCAGGATGGCTGGATCCTATGGGATTTCCATCGTCAACTTTCTGAGGGGTCTCAACACTGTTCTCCACATGGGCTGCACTAATTTGCACTCCCACCAACATTTAAGTGTTCCCTTTTCTCCACATCCTCACCAGCATTTGCTGTTTCCAGATTTTCGGAGAATAGCCAGTCTCTCGGGTAGGGTGATATCTCATGGCCGTTTTGATCTGCATTTCCCTGACGGTCAGTGAGTAGGAGCATCTTTCACTTGCCTGTCGGTCATCTGTGTGTCCTCTTCAGAAAAATGTCTCCAATTACTCTTCCCGTTTTTCTAATTGGATTGCCTATTTTTTCTGTTATTGAGTTTTATGAGTTCTTTGTATAGTTCAGATATTAAGCCCTTGTCAGAAATATGAAATACAATTATTCTCTCCCAGCCTTTTGGTTTTGGTGTTTTCTTTCTCTGTGAAGCTTTTCAGTTGGATGGAGTCCCGGGTGTTTATTTCTGTTGTTTCCCTCGATGCTGAGTCGAGTCCACAAAGGCCTCCCTAAGGCTGATGTCATGGAAAGTCTTTCCTCTGCTGTCTCTTCCAAGAATTTTAGTTTCCGGTCTTATGTCCAGTTCTCTAGTCCATTTTGAATTAATTTTTGTGAATGATGTTAGAGAGAGGGTTGACTTCATTCTTTTGCATGTGGCTGCCCAGTTATTCCAGCACCATTTATTGAAAAGACTTTCCCTTTTCCATTATGTGCTTTTGGCTCCTTTTCGTAGATTCACTGACTGTATGTGAGTGGCTCAGTTTCTGGTGATTCAGTCTGTTCCACTGATCTGTCCTCTGTTATTATTCCAGTTCCATACTGCTTTGATCGCTGTTGCTTTGTAATATAACTTAGTGTTTGGGAGTGTAATCCCTCCAGACTCATTATTTTTTCTCATAATTGCTTTGGCTATTCAAGGTCTTTTGTTATTCTATACAAATTTTAAGATTTTTAAAAATTCTGTTTCCTGAAAATAAGCTGGTGGGATTTTAATGGGGATTGCATTAAATCTGTAGATGGCTTTAGTTCAGATGATAATTTTAATGGTGTTGATTCTTCTCAACCATGAGCAGGGGATGTCTTTCCATCTCTTTGTATCTCCCTTTATTTCTTTTAAGAAATAGACGGACTTGTAATTTTCATTGTACAGGTCTTACACCTCCTTTGTTAAGTATATTCTAAGGTATTTGATTCTTTTTACTTCTATTTTAAACAGTGTGGTTGTCTTGATTTCATTTTCTTCTAGTGTGTTGTTTGCATATAAGAATGTGACTATTTTTTGTGCATTGATTTTGTAACCTGTCACTTTACTGTATTCTTTTATTAGTTCTAGTAGTGTTACTGACAGAAGTTCTAGGGTTTTCAATATATACAATCATGTCATCTACAAATAATGAGTTTCTTCTCCTCTTTTTCAATTTGGATTCCTTTTTCTTGCCTGATTGTTCTGGCTAAGACCTCCCGTATGATGTTAAAAAGCAGTGGTGAGAGTGAACAGCCTTACCTAGTTCCTGACCTTAGAGGAAATACTTTCAGTTTTTCTCCACTGACTATGATGTTGGCTGTGGGTTTGTCATACATGACATTTATTATGTTGAGGATGTACCTTCTATTCCCATTTTATGCAGTTTTTTAAAAATCATAAATGGGTGCCAAATCTTGTCAAAAGTTTTCTTGACATCATTCAATATGATCATGTGGTTTTTCTCCTTGCTCTTGTTGATATGGTGCATTACATTAATGGACTTACATATGTTGAACCATCCTTGCATTCCTGAGATATATCCCGCTTGGTCATAATGGATGATCTTTTTGATGCATTGTTAGATTCGGTTTGCTAATATTTTGTTGAGAATTTTTGCATCTATGTTCACTAGAAATACTGGTCTGTAATTTTCTTTCTTGATGACATCTCTCTGTCAGCGTTTGATATCAGTGTGGTATCAGCCTCACAGAAAGTATTTGGAGGGTTCCCTGTTCTGTATTTTAGAAAAGTTTGAGAAGAGTAGGTATTAACAACTCTGAATGTTTGGTAAAACTCATTGGAAAAGCCATCTGGTCTCTGGGCTTTTATTTTTAGGGAGACTTTTGATTACCTCTTCAATTTCTTTGCTTGTGATTCTTGTTTAGGTTTTCCAGTTCCTCCTGGCTCAGTCTTGGTAAAGTGTTTTTTAAAAAATCTGCCCATGTCTTCACCATTGTCTACTTTGTTGGCATGGAGTATTTTTTTATAGTGATCTCTTAGGACGTTTTGTGTTTCTGTGGTATCTGTTGTAACATCTTCCCTTTCATTTCTGATTCTAATTATGAGAGTTTTCTCTATGCTTTGTGAGTCTAGCCAATGGTTTGTCAATTTTGTTTATTTTTTAAAAGAACCAACTTTTGGTTTCATTGATCTTCTGGATTGTCTTTTTGTTTTCTACTTCATTTATTTCTGCTTGAATTTTGATTATTTCCTTTCTACTAGTTTTTGGCTTTGATTGTTCTTCTTTCTCTAGGTGTATTAAACGTAGGGTTAGGTTGTTTGTGATTTTTCTTGTTTCTCGAGGTGGGCCTGAATTGTAATAAACTTCCCTCTTAGTACTGTTTTCATTGCATCTCATAGATTCTGGTAGCTCATGTCTGCATTCTCACTTGTTCCTGAGTATTTTTTAAATTCCTCTTTGATTTATCCATTTACTCAAGAGTCCTTCAGGAGCATATTGTTGAGTTTCCAATTACTTTGGGGTTTTCAAGCTTTTGTGTGTGTGTGTGTGTGTGTGTGTGTGTGTGTGGTTGATTTCTAGTTTTAGGCCATTGTGACCAGAGAAGATGCTTGGTATGACTTCAGTCTTTGTGAATTTGTTGAGAAATGTTTTGTGTCCCAGCACATGATCTATCCTTGAGAATGTCCCATGCACACCTGAGAGAAAGTGAAATCTGTAGATGTTGGATGAAGTGATCAGTATGTCTATTAGACCTTACTGTTCCATATGGTCATTTAAAGCAGCTGTTTCCCTGTTAATTTTCAGCCTGCTTGATCTGACCATTGTTGTAAGTGGGGTGTTGAAATCTCCTATTGTTGTGTTGCTGTTGATGTCTCTTGTCAGTTCTAATAACATTTGCTTAATGTTTTGATGTGCCTTCATTTGACGCATATATATTGATAAGTGTTTTTGTTGGATTGACCCCTTAATCATTATATAATGTCCATCTCTGTCTTTTGTTATGCAGGAAGTCTGTTTTATCAGATATAAGTATGGCTGTTTCTGCTTTTTTGTGGTTGCCATTTGACTATAGGATTATCTTCCAATAATTGACTGTGAGTCTTTGTTTATCTTTTGAAATAAGGTGTTTCCTGAATGCAGAAGGTTGGGTTATGCTTTTTAATCCATTTGGCCACTCTGTGTTTGACTGGTGAGTTCAGTCTATTAATGTTTAGGGCTGTTATTGATAAGTAGCTGGTTCATACCATTTTGTAATTTGTCTTCTCTGTGTTGTTCCAGACAGTGTCTTTGTTCTTCTTCTCTTAGGTGGGTTAGGTTTAGTTATCGTTTGATTGGCTTCCATTTTTGTTTTCTTCTTTGCTTTTCCCCTGGAGATGTAGTTTAAGGTTACCCTAAAGTTAGCATTAAGAATTCTATGTTTATTTCCTACTTTATTTGAAAGCAGGTTAGTCTTCTATTTGTTCTAACCATTGAAATTTTTGTTTTCTCCCCACTTTTTATGTTTGCTGTCTTACTCTTTTTAAATTGGGTTTCTTTACACTTTATATAGCATCTTTTAGTATTTTTTGGTAAAGCTGGTTTTGTGGTGATAGATTTTTACTTTTGCTTAATGAAAAAAATCTTTGTATCATTCCTTCAAAAGTTCTGAATTATAATCTTGCAGGGTATAGTAGCCTAGGTTGAAAATTATTTTCTCTTAGTCTCTTGAATATATCATGCCATTCCCTCTTGGCCTGTAGTTTCAACTGAGAGAGCCACTGGCAGTCTTATGGGGACTTGGTGTATGCGACTCGCTTTTCTCTGGATGCTTTTAAGATTCTTTGAATTTGTTGAAGTTCTTATGTGGGTGCTCTCTTGCTTCCTGAAAGTCCAGTCTGTGAGGCTGGAGTTCGTTGAAGAATGCAGTGTCCCCTGAAAATTATTTTCTCTTAGTCTCTTGAATATATCATGCCATTCCCTCTTGGCCTGTAGTTTCAACTGAGAGAG
>RJWH01007079.1:0-44929 GCA_004363575.1 Solenodon paradoxus | reverse complement strand
ATTGTCCTTCCCCATCTCACATCCTACTCCACTACCCTCGGCTCCCACCCCCATCCCCTTCCCCGCAGCCAGTCTCAGTCTGACGCCTCATTCCCGCCTTTCCCCTTCTTCTCTCCCCCACCTACCACCTAGCCCAACTCCTCCCTCCTGCCCTCCCCAGAAGTATTCTGTACAGCCTACCAAAAGAACTCCAGACTCTGCTGAGGCAGAGATAATGCCTAAAATCGAGTAGCTGTGCATCCGGCCAAGATAGGTGAGGCCAGACTAGCCTAGAGCCAGTCTGATGCTTCTCCAGGAACATTATTCCTCTAATTCTGACTTACACTTTCATCAACGGAAAGCCAAGGAGGACTAACCGCAGGTCCTCTGTCTGTTGGCGCAGCCTTTAACTTTCACCTCACTGATTTCTAAACTGCACCTTGGAAGTTTGGTTATTGGTTTCCGTGCTCATGCTAGGGCCTCATTCTGTGATAATGGAGTCAGGTTATATCAACATTAAGTTGACTTCATAGACCTAAGTACCTTAAGGGCATCATTAATTTTCATTTAGAAAAGCGGCAATCAACCTCCTATCTTGCTTCATTTGTCACAATCTCTCATTTTTTTAGCTACAGCCACAGACTGTTTGGGAAAAAAAATTGTGATGGGAAGGGAAGAGATCATAGGAAGCGTTTGTCTTTTTTTCCCCCCCTCAAAGAGATAAAGTTGAATCACTCAGCTGGGATGATGTAACCTGATGCAGATTTTATCTTTGAAAAAACAGGTTCCCTTTTAAAAGCTTTCCTAATGTAGCTCATGATTTGCAGCAGGAAGTCAAGTCAAGTGGCTCTCACCTTGCCACACCATTACATTAAATCATTTCCATTTCAGCTCCAGCTATTTATTCTTGAGCTTTATTTATTCCACATTGGGAAGAGATCATTCTCACAACATTCTTTTCTAGGGGCATTTGGGGCCATAAGCAGCATAATGCTCACATGGCAATTACATAATTATGTCTCCTGGTATTAGAATACAGGAGTCTTCCCAAAGGCCAGAAGAGACTATCTGAAATAATTATCCAGGGCATAAAGTAAAATAGGTATCATCTGAGAGGGGAAAACCCACCATGCATGTACCAGTTAGCAAATTCATACTTCCAGCTGACTAAAGTTGGTTGAGATCTTGAAGATAAATGAAAACAAGCAAAAGCACACACTTATGTTTTGTTTCAATGGCGAAGACCTTCTATTTTGGGTAATGACACACTTGTAGATTTGAATCCCTTCACGGTCAATTGGACCGCAAATCAAAGAAGCTTGTCTCTAAGAGTCCTCGTTTCCAGTTCCCCAGCTCTCCTGTCACGGAAGGAGAGCCTTTCATTCCTCGCTGATGCCGCCCGCCTCCGCCGGACTGCCAACCCACTCTCAGCCGCTCTTCTTTACAAATCAATAAACCAGAAGATTTCATCTACTTGGAGTCCAGACCCTACCACATCCAGCCCTCTCTCCTTTGCATATCAGAAGATAAGGCGCAAGTTCTGAAGGACAGAGCACGAGGCAGTGCACTCGTGCTGTTTCTGGCTTGTAGATTTCTCAGAGCTGCCATTAAAACTGACATGTAATTACTCCCTTTTCGGTCTGTGCCTTGTTGCTCCTCAGCCTCCTTTGCCATCTTCCGATGAGACCCCCTCCGCTCTCTCCCTGCCTCCCCGCTCCCTCGACTGCCTCGCCCCAAACCCCAGGTGGTTTGCAAGCTCCCAGAAGAATCGTCGGGCTGCTCTAGCTTAGATATTTTCACTTCAAATTGCAGCTAAAGCTATTTTCTAAGGTGGCTTTCCATAGTGCAGAAAACTTCAGGGACAAAGAATTCCAAAATATAAGATGATGCTTTATAGGAGAAACAAAAGATTGCCTTTCTAGGTCATCTCGGAAGTAGGTAGACTTCCTTGAACAATAATCTGAGGTATTTTCAGAGATTCTTTCTTTCACTAAAGCAAGAAATCCTAAAATCCATCAGGATACGTGCTCTGTACCCTGACTTTCTTTTTAATCCTCCTGTGAAACCAAGACAGTAAAGTGTAATAAAAATGCATATAGCCCCAGGCTCTGTGCCTTAGCAAAGAGAGAAAAAAATAAGCTTCTTGACTTAATATGTCTACTGTGAATAATCAACCACTGCATTTTGGGATCTTGGTTTATAATCTTAACATATAGCAGTAAACTCCGTGCTCGCAGTGTGACAAGAATGAAGGATTTTTCTTCTTCTTCCTTTAAAAAAGATTCCCCTATTTTTGGCAAACAGATGCATGTGTCGACATAAAAGAACGAAAACTAGAAGTGGAAATCTCTTGATTTTTCAGGAAGGTGTTTTCTGCATTTCACCTGCAGTTGAGAATGAGGTGCAGACAAGGTAAGAGAGATGCCCTAGGCCGGGCAACAATGGAGCTAATATTTGGTTTGGAGGCCTTCTCAGTTCTGCTCCCAGATGTGTAGCCTGTCCTTCCCAAGGACTGGTTCTTAGCTGATTAATAAACATCCCTGGGAAGATCAATGATAGCTCATAACAGGCTTCTAGTACCACAGCTGTGAGTTATTTGCATCTTAAGAGCAACTTTAATTAAATAATTAAGTAATTAATTATTCAAATACTTATTGAGTGCTTATAAGGCACTTTGCTGGGAGAGGAAGGAGAAAGGAATAAATAAGAAAACAAGGAGCCGATCTTTAATGAATTTATGGATTAGATATTTACAAATAGGCATAATAAAGTAGCACTGTTATTCCCCGATTTGACAGTGCATACACCTGGGAAGTTTTTCCAAAATACAAATTTCTTAGCTTATTTCTAGAATGAGTCCATTTGAGGCTGGAGCTTGAGAATCTGCAGATTCTTTAAAGCTCTACCAATGATTCTCTTCTACAACCTGTTGCTGGAGCCATCGGCTTAGTGGGAATGTCACTAGTTTTATCATCAAGACCTGAGTTGCACGGACCCTCTAGTCACTGGACCTTCAGCCTTTTATCAGGTAGTCTACAAACCTCAGTTTCCTTATCTATAAAAAGCAAGATGGAATGACAATAGCAGTGAAAACTGTAACAGCAGCTCACATAATTATCCACGTGCTATTTTAGGAGCTTTATAGGTATGCCTTTCCTATCAGAGAGTACACTGAAGCATAGGACTCCATTTATTTCACTCACTGCTTTATCCCCAGGACTCAGGTCAGCACGTGTCTCGTAGGCATCCAACTACGTATTTGAAAGACTCAACATGACGAGGCAGCGGCTTCTATTCTGACCAGTTTACAGATGAGGAAACTGATGAACAATGGGATGTTCAACAGCACAGGGCTATGAGTCTACTTCGTGGTCCTCCCTCTTTTGTTTTCCTGGGAATTGTGTTAAATGCTAAAAAGAAGCCTCCAGAACTCTGGGAGCTTACAGACTATCTGCCTGAATGAATAAGGAGGTTGCTTTTAAGATGGGTTTTCAAAACTGGGCGAGATTTTGATGGGCAAAAACACAAGGAGTATCCCGTGTGGCAACAGCAAAAAGCAAACATTTGTTCTTTGGCAGTTGTAAAGGCCCGGATGTGGAGTTTAAACACAGCGGGAGAATTGAATAACAGAAGGCTGAAAATGCAACTTGGAGTTAAATCAGAGTCCTGTCAGTCAGGTTGACAGTCAGGGTGAAGAATAGAGACTCATTTACTTATCCATGGGAAGCCATTCAATTTTTTTAAACTGTTACTTTAAATTTTTCATTTCGTTTGACTTTTTTTTACTCAAGTTGGTCCGTTTGGGAGAGCCAGGTGACTGCTATCATTTAGCTCAATCTCGATAAGCCGAGAGTGGAGATTCTGAGAGATGAGCTCATGCAGCAATTTCTATCAAACAGGAAAAGAAAGTGTGAGCCAGGGCGTCGAGAACAGAAAGCCCTGCTGCAGGCTGGTGAAAATGTAAAGAGCTGTAGCCACTATGAAAAGCAGGATGGAGGGTCCTCAAAGTATTAAGAATGGAAATACCACATAATTCAGTGATCCCACTTTTGGGCATTTACCAAAAATGAATAAAAACACTAATTTAAAGAGAGATATGCACCACTATGTTCACTGCAGCATGATTTTCAATAGTCCAAATACGGATATAACCTAAATGCCCATAGATGAATGGAGAGATAATTAAGATACGATATATATACACAAAAAAACCCACAATTTGGTTATTAAAAAAAAAAGAGATACAGCGTGCACTGGTGGAGTTTTGGTTAGGCCAACTGCCTCTGAAGAAGCGCAGGCCACATACCCCTGGGCTGGAGTCCCAGGTCTGGGTAGGAAAAACCCAGCGTAAACAAATGAAAAAAAAAAAATGAAAAAAAAAAAGCTTTGTCCTCTCCCTGCCTGCCTACTCACCTTCCTTCCTGGCTGTGTCATTCCTTAGGGGAAAAAAAAAAAAAAAAAAAAAGATTTAAGTTTTCCATTTGTGACAACATGGATGGACCTAGAAGGGGTTATGCTAAGTGAAAAATCAGACTGAAAAGCCAGTACTGTCTGACGTCACTCAGATGAGGAAGATGAAGAAAACAAAAGCATACTCTTTAATTACAAGAACAGAGCAGTGGATGCCAGTGGTGAAGAGGGCAGAGGGTGGGTAATTTGGGTAAAAGCCGTCGATTGTAGGGTGGTGGATGGAAATCATATTGGTGGTGATTGTGATGTAGTATACGCAGATGTCTAATGATAATGCTGCTCCCCTGAAACCTGTATGTTTTGAGTCAATGTTCGTTAAGATTGTATTTTCAAAGAATGAATTCTTCCTTAAGTATTTCCTTGGGGGTTTATAGACATTGTACTGTGCGTTCGTCTTGTGGGGGAGGGCAGAGATGGAACAGGAGAAACTCCTCCAGAAACTTGTCTCGTAGGAAGACTGCACACAAGACAATTAGAGACTCCTTAAATGCTAGCCTGTGTTTTACTGACCAATAAAAGCATCATACATTTCTACAAGTAAAGAAGCTCGGAGACCCTGAGCAATCTGTAAGGATTCAGGAAAGGCGTGACAAAGAACACCCAAGCAGATCCAAAATCTACATAGCTTCACATGTCACGTCCATCGAGTATTTTCTGAGCAGGCATTCTGTGTGCCACTAGTGACGTCATCTTCATGGAGTAGAGATTCTGTGATCTCAAATAGTCACTTTTTTCCTTTATGCTGGAAAGCAACAATTCATCTCCTCCCTTCTTTTAACTACCTCACATTTGTTTGCCAAGAGCTTTCAAAATACAGTGATTAAGATGGTTTGTTTTCTTGTCTTTTCGTCGCTGTGTCATAATTGATTTTTATGCCTATGTGAATACAGATGGTTGGATATAAAAGCAGTGAATGATTTTGTGTTTAGATAAAAATAGTGGATTCTGCATGAGCACAGAGCTCTTATCAATACCTTTCCTCCTTGAAAACGATTTCATTGTACTGATAGCAAACTTTCTTCTAGACTTTGCCAAAGTAATGTTAAACCTCGTACATAGAACTCTGAACATCTAGTCCTTGATCTAGGATTGAACACACATTTCACATCTTGGAGAAGACTTTTTTTTTTTTTTTTTTGATAGCTGATCTTTTTATCCCTTCAGGCATTAGCAGTCTCTTTATTTTCCTAGCAGCAATTCTGGAGCTGGAGTCCCTGAAGTCTGAAAGCATGTACTGGACGGTTCAAAACAGATAGTGGTAAAAGTTTTCTTTTGTTGTGTTATATTTTGGAGAAATCACAGAAAAATAAATATGTCTGGCCTAGGATGGTACACAGCAGTAAATGGTCATTGATTTCACTCTAATTTGACACTTTTAATATTTCATTCTGAGAAGACATTGACACTCAACTTTGTAACGGACAAACTAGAAAGAATACAGTACAGTCAAGTCCCAGAGGAAGCAAGTCAATTCTACAGGGATATTTACGCAGATCAGAAACAAATGATAACTTTTGAAATAACAGTCTCCTAGGCCATTTAGATGCTAAATGTGGATGATTTTTATCCAGCCAACAAAGCAAAGTCTTTAAGGACTTTACATACTAAATAGTCTAAAAGTTAATTCAAATTAGTATTTGTTTTTAAAAGAATAATTTTTCTTAAATCCAGGATTTAGACATTTCACTAATTCAATGTAACCCTTCTGTCCAAAAGTTAAATGAGTTGGAGGGAAGGAATTTCGATAAGGTGTATTGATAAATGCAAATCAGAACAAAAAACTCATTGCAACCATTTATCAAAGATTATGTCTTTTCAAGACCTCTCTCTGTTTTGGGTATATACACAGGAGATGTATGCTTATCTGCAGAGCAGGGTTTCTCAACTTTGGCCTGACAGACATTGTGGCCAGGATAATTCTTTGTTGCTCTATCCTGTGCATTAGAGAATGCCCACTATCAGCCTTGACCTCTACTCATGAGATGTCAGTAGCAGCGCTTCCTCAGTTGTGACAGACAAAAAATGTCTTCAGAAAATACCATGTCCCCTGGGAGTGGGGGGCAAAATTGACTCTGGTCTAGAACCATTGACTAGATTAACCTTTGCTCTCTACTTCACAGACACAGTTAGGGATATTTGAGATAAAACCTGATGTCCATTCTGTGTCTCTAACTTGTGGAGAATGAAATTTAACAGTCTCAAGTTACAAAGGTGCATGTGCACATGCACACACACACACATACACACCCTCCCCCCGCCGACCATCGTCAATTCTGCCCAGTTCAGGACTCCTCTTATTGTCAATCTTTGCTCCAAAGTTCCAATTTGACTGGCACAG
Organism: Solenodon paradoxus; assembly: GCA_004363575.1. Taxonomy (NCBI): domain Eukaryota; kingdom Metazoa; phylum Chordata; class Mammalia; order Eulipotyphla; family Solenodontidae; genus Solenodon; species Solenodon paradoxus. Next base: position 38,142 of record RJWH01007079.1, on the reverse strand, counting down.
ACTTCATACGATCTATATTGCAATCAAATGACAGAAGGCATTTATTTTACTTTATTTTTATTTTAGTTGTTCACACTGCTTGTTTCCCCCCATCAAACCCAGGACTCAGATGCAGGGGTATGTAGTTTGCGCTCCTTTAGAGGCGACTGCACCAACCGCTGCTCCCCTAAGGTGTTTCTAAAATACTTCATACTCAGATGAAAACTATAGAAACATTTAAGAAAACTAACACTGAGTCTAGAAGTTGTTACAAACAAATCCATCACAGTAACTATTAAGAGCTAGGTATACAAGTTGTTTACGAATCACAAAGCGTTCTAGTTATTTTTAGTGTAAAAACATAAAAATGTGGGACAGGGCAGAATTATACCCATTACTGGCTGCTGCATCAATTCTCCTAAGGTTTCTCCAATCTCATCATGGAGAAGAGATAGTTGACACAAGATCATCAATACACATTTTTTTCTTTCTTTTTAGGAGGAAGCAAGCAGACAGGAATGAAGGTAAGTAGGTAAGGAGGCAGAAAGAGAAAGGAGGAAAGAACATTTTAAATTTAGTTGTTTACTTTGGTTGTCCACCCCCACCCATGCCCTATCCTAGTGCTTGGGCTTTATGTGGACTCATATGCCTCAGTCACAGTCTTAACACCTGAGCCATCACGGTGTGCCACACACATTCATTTCTCCTTCCCATCATGAGAAGCTTTACACAAACTTTGGTGGACTCCCACTCAGCACATCCGACTCCTTCTTACTTTCCATTTTTTGTTGATATTAGGAAAAGATAGATTTACATGAGTATCATATTTGATTTGTACCAATCCACCCTGCTGAGAATATTTCAACGATGTGTGTGCCCTCTTTGGTCCCATTTTTAAACACAAAGATTTGAAAACTCAAAGCTCCATTTGTCCACTCAAGGTTTTTGAAAAGCTTCATTTGTGAAAGGTGGCAAGACCAGAGCTGCTGGGGATCATTAGGGGAAGTAGCATCTTCAAAGGCGTTTCTATATTAGGACAAGGTACTTAGATATTTTAACTAAGCTGCTGATGACCTGGGATTAGGTCATTTGCGGGGGAAGGAGGGTAATTTTGGGTTCTTTCAGATTCCACATGCAGAGATATTATCCAGTATTTGTTGCTCTCTGTCTGACACAGCTCACTTAGCACAATGCCGTCAAGGTTCATCCATGTGTTTTAAATGACAGAATTTCCTTTCTCATGGCTGAATAGTATTCCATCAGGGATGGGGGGTTGGAAGAGAGGTCTAAGGGTACACACCTGAAACCAGTAGATAAAAAAAGTCTTGGAGACTTAATACACAAAGTGATTACAGACGAAACTCTATTATAAACATTAAATGTGCTAAGCAACTAGATGTCAGTTAACACTGCTGTGATAATCATATTGCAATGTAAATGCATCAAATCATTAAGCTACATTTTAAACGTACATATTGTCATCTATCAACTGTAACTCAATCAAAGAAAAGAAAGGGTGTTGCTTGCTGATCGACTAACAGATATCCTCTATGTCTTACTGTATATTTATATGTATTTATTTATATATACACACATATTTAAGAGATTAAAATGAAGGCTTGGGCAACTGCCCTTTGGACTTTGTCTAGAAGAAGGAGCCTTATACTTTCTTACATCAAATTTCTCCCAGTAATAGTCTGCCATGACATGAAAATGTGCCTTACCCCTTGACTGGAGAACCTGGTGTCCCCTGGCTGTGGTGCAGACATCGGTGACACATACCGGTGAATGAGTTCACCCTCATAACTCATCTGGGTCTAAATTAAAGAGGAACTCATGTCCGTTTTCTCTCAGATTGGGAGAGTCAAGCCAAACAAATAAGTCATCCAACAGAAACGCTGCCCAGTCTCACAGGGAGTCGCTAGTATCTATCAGTTGCACAGTAATTTATGTTTTCAAATTCTTTCACAGCCACCAGTCCCCGGCGGGCACTCTTAAGGAGCAGAAGCGCAGAGAAGTCTAAGTTGGGTTTGGAACACAGAACAATTCCTGGAAGTGACTCTCCTCCCACCTCCCCCAAAGGCCTCTAACCAGAGGGCTCTCTGAACAGGATTTGAATCGCAAAAGGGCCAAGTCATGAACGTTCCGCATTTCTTCAGATGATAATCATATTACTTAGAGAGCTGGTGTAGGTCTGGGATTTCTCAGGCTAGGGCCACGACCACTGGGAACTCGAACGACAGTTACTGTAGAACAATCTCAGCAGAGGAGCGGCGGAATGGTGTCCCTAAGATCCCAGAATGTGGCTTTGAACCAACATGCGGCTCTTGGAAGGGGATTAGGAGATGGCCACTGGGCGGACGCCATTCTGTCGTTCTGAAAGCATCCTCGCCCCATCAAAAAGGGGGTGGGGGGTTGGGGGAGTAGAAAAGGCTGCCTTGGAATTGGCAGAGGCAAAAGGATGTCAAAATGACTCGAAATTTTTAGGGACTCCCACTTTATCTTGATAAAGGTGATGAAATTCAGTTCGCTGTTCTTTCATTCCTCTTGGAAGCTTTGTTTTAAACTGTTTGCATTTCCTCTGTGCAACTGTTATCTTATTTCCCCTTCAAAGCCCTTTGGGGGCGCATTTTAGTCTATTTCTATCTTTCATTGATTCCTTTTATTCTAAGCCATTTGCTCCTCTCTATCACTTTATTTAATATTTCCCTTTTGATACAGCATAACCGCCTTTTTCTCTCCATCCACAGCTCTAAACTAGGGGCTCTCTCTTTCTCTTTTATGCAGTATTCTCTCTTCAGGATGATGCCTTCACTTTTCTCTATTGTAGTTTCTCTTGTGAGTGTCCAATAGCAAAATGAAACTTACTAAATCCCATTCTACAAGCACTTTAGAAGGATGGAATCTTATCATTTACTCCTTGAATCACTATCATCAGGATAGTTGGTGCAGAACAGCATTGCATTTTGGGGCTCATTGGATAAGTATGAGTTGAACCTGGCAGCCATAAAATAACTGGGTGGTGGGAGAATTTTTCTGCCTTTCCTCCCTTACAGCTCAGAACTTTCGACTGACCTTGCTGCTTTATTTCTAATTATGCCCTGTGGGAAAATAACATTTTTTTTTCATTTATATTATATAGTGCCTAAGATGTTCCTGGGCCTTTTATGAAGAGCGGTACAATTTCATTTTCATTTTACAGATTATGCAATTTAATTTTGGAAAATTAAACGACATGCCTGAGGTAGGATTCAACATTTCCAGAGAACCTAGCATTTTCTGTCTCCTAGAAGACTAAAATTAGATCCCTTTTTAATGACTGTCCCCACAACACTGAGTTCTATGTAATGAGAATGTTTCCATGTTCCTGCTGACAGGCCAGTTACTATCATTTGCTGATGTGGGTTTGATGAACTCTGACAATCAACAATAATCATCACAGAAGCATTAACAAGTATTGCATGCTCCGTGCCAGGCACCGCACAAGCGTGCTTTACAATGATTATTTTATTTGAGCTGCCCAATAACTCCTTGAGTTAATAATACAAATGGGCTGGCATCTCAGAATTGTTCGTGTTTAGTGGCTGATTTCACACAGGTTTTTTTGCAACTGTTTAGTAAGCGCCTATAGCATTTACGGCACTGCCTGTCCACCCTCCTCTAATGACACAAAGCCGACCTTGCTTTGAATTCTTGCACTTTTTTCACATATGGGAGATTAAAGAAGTGAACCAGTCTTCTAGGGACATCCAGAAGAGAGAGTGGCACTGCTGTCACCTGCTCCACACTGGGTTTATAGCCAATACCTCTGGTGCTGACATTACCTCTCATCAGTCCCCTCTGGCTTCACCGTTAGCAGCTGTAGGATGCAGAATTAACATCCTCAAAAGCAGCTCAGGGTCTGACCCCAGTGCTGTCGTTGCTTGCTCCTGGGTGCATAGGCACAGTCACAGGGAAATTCACGCCGTGACAGAAAACCTCAACCAACAGGGCACAGGGACAAGTGGATATGCCCTCTGTCTTTCTGTATTCCACGCTCCAATATTCAGAAGTCTTTTATTCTAGATACTTCTTCCAAGTCCCAGAGAACAGCTTGTTCTTTCTTCCACGCTTTTCAGTCTCTTATTCTTGCTTCTTAGAAGAAATCCTAAATAATCAACCTGCATCAAAGTCCTCATCTCAATTCCGTGAAGGGGCAGCCTGAACACACTAGGTGGTGGCAGTGGCTTCATTTCCATGACACATGGACACCGAGAGAACGCAGACGTGAACACCATTACAAATGCAATCTGTGATGCTGACACAGGAAAGTTTACTGCATTCATAATTTAAGAATCTATGAGTCAACCAGCAAATATTTACGGCGAGTCAGGCACTGTGCTAGGTGCCACTGCCGAAGGTGGAGATTTAATCCGGAGTCTGGTGAAGAGGCTGGTTGGCATTTCTGCTGTAGGGCAGCAGGAAACAACAGCAAGACTTTAAAATCCAGAGAGTTACCTAACTAGCTCTGCATTTGAGGAGGACTGCTGCAGCTGCACAGTGGAGAATGGATTAGGAAGTAAGGTCAGACTCGGAGCAAGATGGAGGAGGCTGGGCAGCATTTGAGGTTACAGGCTCTAGAGGTGGGGGGTCGGGTCTAAAGAAGAAAATAGATTTGAGAGGTGATTTGGGGATAGATTCAACAAGATCTGGTAATATAGATTTGATTTAAAGGGATAATGGCTTCAGCAATTGCGTTTCTGGTTTGGACAACTGGGTGGAGGTTAAAGTAGTGAAAGGAGGAAGGGGAAAATGTTGAGGATGCAAGGGCACGTCGGGGAGAAGAGGATAATGTTGAGCTCTGTTTGGGACATGGTAAGTCTGAGGCATGGATGGTAGCTGGAACTGAAGCCAAGAAGAGACAGAAGTTTGACTTCACTTTAAAACCAAGCCAGCTTTTCTTTCTTTCTTTCTTTTTTTTTTAATAAAGACAGTTTTGAACTATTGGACAAGCATATGCCCAAATTGAACCTCAACCGATCCTCCACACTTTATACAAAAAATAAAGTAAAAATAGATCAAAGTCTTAAATGTAAAATGCAGAACTATCAAACATATATAACAAGAGAAAATCTTTGGGATTCAAGTATAAATAAAGAGACCTTAGACCTAACACTATAGGCATGATCCATAAAAGGAAAAAAGTGGACCAAAGAGACCTCATTAAAATGGAAAACTTTTGCCCTTTGAAAGACCCCATTATGAGGATGAAAAGATCAGAAAGCAAATATTTACGAACCATATACACAATCAAGGATTACTATCTAATATATAAAAGAACTCTTAAAGCTCAACTGTAAAAAAAAAAAAAACCAAAACCTTCAAATTAGAAAATGGATGAACAATATCAACAGATGTTTTACTAAAGAGGATATATGCTTGGCCAAAAAAAATACGAAAAGTCTATCAGCATCACTAGGTATTAGGTGAATAAATTAAAACGACAATGAGGTATTTCTACACACATTGTCATCAGAATGGCTAAAATAAAAATAGCGCCAACAGCAAATGTTGACGAGGAAGCAGAGAAAGGGCATGATTCAGAAACCACCAGTGGAACACAGAATAGTACTGCTCCTTCGGAAAAAGTCTGGCGTTTTTTATAATACAACAAAAACATTCAACTACCATTATGACCCAGTACTCGCATTCTTAGACACTTATGAATGCTGATAGTTTCATTCATAATATTCCAGACCTAGAAACATCCCAGATGTCTTCTAAGGGATGAATAATTACACAGATAAGGGCATATCCAAAATATAGAATACTAGTAATCAATAAAAAATAACTGTTATTATTTTCAACCATCTGGTTGAATTGCTAGCGAACTATATTGATTGAAAAAAGTCAATACTAAACTATTACCTAGTATGTGGACCCATTTATACAGCATTCTTGAAATGACAAAATTGTAGAAACAGAGTAATAGTTTTAGGGTGGGGAAAAGGCAGAGGGGAAGTGGGTAATGCTATAGAAGGACAATGAATCTTCCTGTATTAATTCTTAGAACTCCATAGGAAGCTATGATTATCTCAAAGCAAGTTTAAAAATTGCTGATAACCGGTAGTTCTCAGTAATGTGTCAAGGACAGAATTTTCATAGGCTTTGTTATACTGAACATTAATTAAAAGGTCCAATAACTAACTATCTCTTCTGTCCTGTCTTCCATTCTTACTAAGAATAAATTCCTTTCTTTTTTAAGGACAGGTGTAGGCAGGAATGAAGGTGAGTAGGCAAGCAGGCAGGAAGAGAGAAGGAAGCAGCATTTTACTGTATTTTGCTTAGTTGTTCACCTTGGTTGTTCTTCCCGTTCCTGGTCTCGAAACTGGGTCCCCGGGATGCATGTAGACCATGAGCCCAGGGGCCGCAGATTTAATCGCTAAGCCACCAGGGCACGCCTAATTCACTTTTGGAACTATTATTACTTTTATGAGGGGTATTTTTAATTTCTCTTATTTACATTGCTATATGCATTTTAAGATAATAAATCACTCACTCTGTGCATTCCATACCCAGTCCCCTTCACCCTCCTCATTCTATCTGTCCTTCCCCTCAGCCCCCACTTACTGTCTTGTGTTCTGTGAGTTTTGGGGGTTTTGCTCATTTTTTTCCCATTATTTTCCTCATATGAGTGAAACCATCCTAGCTTTCTTTTCTTCTGGCTTATCTTGCTTAACGTGATCCCCTCCAGTTCCATCCAGGCTGCTGCAAAGGGTACGATTTCACCTTTTGTCCAGCAGCATAGAATTCCACTGAATACACGTACCATAGCTTCTTTATCTCGACAGCTCTCACCAGACCTGTCGGTTGTTTCTGTATCTTGATTATTATGAATTGCGCTGCTATGAACACAGGTATATAGTTATTTTTTCTGATTAGAGTTTTGTTGTGAAACTATCACTACTTTTCATATTCAAGTGCAGGAAGCCTGACAGTGAAGAATTCCTTGGCAACAAGAAAAAAATTAAGAATTCTTTTTCATGAAAAACACATCAGTTTTCAGGAACGTACTGGCCAAAGGGCGAGGCAGACATGGCTACGTGAAACTGAGTAGTGTCTGGGAGAAGACTAGGACCACTGATTCCAGGGTAGTCAGTTGAAAGGCTCTGAGGAGGAGACTGACTTTGAAAAAGGAACTGCAATCACATCTAGATTGACGGAATCCTTCTAGCACTTAGCACTTAGTAGAAAAAAGTGCCTGGAAGCAGGTGTCCAGGTTTGGAGAGTTGCCTCATGAGGGGAAGAGTAGTTGTGTGATTCGTTTGGACACAGGGAAGACAGAAAGGGTACTGAAACTGGAGGCATCTGAACTCAATCCTGAGGACAGTGGGGAATCAAAAGGTAAGCATGACCAGGAAGAGCTCAGGCCTTGGGGTCGCTATTTTGACTAAGCTATTTCCAGGCTGAGAGCCACTGGACCAGGCAGTTAATATTTCCAAGTCTCAGTTTTGTATCTAAAAATGAGTATGCTGAAGAGGTACCTCAGAAAGAGGTAGGTGCTACCCGCTAAGTTTATGCAATTACACTCTCTGATGTTTGCACAACAGAACTGATAGACAATGTGTTTCTCAAAAGAATGTTTCCCCCATCGTCAAGTGCTATGTGACTCCAGTCTCATTTGGCAAATACTGGCCGGTCTGAGCATGATGGTGGTGCTAGTGATGGCAATGCTCTTGTCTCTCTTTCAAAGACTGCAAATAGCTTCAGGGCAGACTCGGACTTGGCTGTGACCATCGGACCCCTGCCTAAGACACTTCTGGTACGCAGTAGGAGTCCTGCTAAATGAAGTTAGCAAAAGTAGTATTCTTGAACTCTTAACCTGACAAGAGAGGATTGTTCTGATGGAGGAAGGAGAGACCTTAGGCCCGGGGCACAATGAGAAAGTTACCAGAGGAACAGGACTTCTGTCCTCAAGATAACCACCCCGAGGAAAGGGTGGTGCTCACAGGACTTATAAGGAAGAGGTAAATAATGAAAGCCGTATTGAAGTATCCCCTGGTCCTTGACTGTGTGCTTAAAATGGCTAACCCAAAACTAACATGTGGCTTGGTTGTGTTTACTTTAGGGAATCACCAAAGCTGCATGATTGGTAGATTACAGAGGACAATGGAATTTGCAAACTTAGATGAGAAAATAATGGTGGCTCTGAATGTGTGAGTGGAGAACTATGGAAATCATTCACAATGGAGGCAAAGTGGAGCCAAAGTGGAGACAAACGGCAAGAAGAAGGACACATTAAATCCTCACCCCTAGGCACCATGACAGCTCTAGACTAGACCAGATTAGGACTAGGAGTAGGTTTGGTCCCCATTCTGGAATGTTCCTCCAGGAAGTCTGCATATGTCAGAGACCTACATACCACCCCTTTCCTCTCCTTCCTTTGCAAAAGTCATATAACCAAGTGCCCAGGTGGTGAGGTAACGGTTAGAGAGACGTTTTGAGCTGGAGCTCTTCTCTCCATCTTTGGCCAAAGAATAAGTTTCTTTATTCATTTCTACATGTGGCCCTCGACCTTTAACAGCTGGGTGGGAAGAGGAACCTAAGCGATATTGTAACAAAGTTTCTGGGCTTTGAGTCCATGTCTATCACATGTAGATTCCAAGTTTTAACTTTAGTGTGGTTATTGGGTCTCTTTTGGAGAGAAAACAGAGAGAACATGGATTTTAAAGACTGTTCTGCCCCTTCAGTCATCTACATGACTTTAAGAAATACACGTGTTCTTTCAGCATCTGTTTCAGAGACCATGGGGCTCCATACTGAATGCCCACTTTGACGTCTTTGCTCCCATGCTCTAGCATGGCTGCCAGCTCACAGCTGGGGTCCTCCCTGGAAAGTGCCCTTAGAGAACTTCCTGACACAAGGTTACATCCTGTCCTCAGGAGGAAAAGTCTCTGGCCAATGACTGGGTGATGAAGAGAAACAGTCTCTACCCATTTCACTCCTCTGGGACAACCCCAGGAGGCCAAACCAACTTGAGTTGAGTCCCTAAGAACCCATCTGCAGCCCCAACTGCACCTGCATCGTGGGCCTGCTCTTTCCCCACTCGCTATTCCTAACCCACTCGCTTCCTGAGACACATAAATCCTGAGCACACTCCATATTACAGGGTTGCCTGAAAGCTTCAATTTGTGAAAAGTAAAATATCTGTGAAGCATGACAAAATGGCTCCTAATAAAACAAAGTCTACCCGCATTGTATTCCTGGCACTTATCTCAGACAAGAGAAAACTTCCTCATCTGTAAAATGGGAAACAGCACACAGTCATAAGACACTTATGGAGAATGGAATGAGATCATGTGCTTGGCTGCCTTACATTGAAGAAACGATGGCTAGTGGATAACACTTTGACACTATGCAAAGAGAAATAACCCAGTCACAAAAAGACAAATACCGTATGATTCCACTTACGTAAGATACCTCACATAGTCCAGATACAGCAATGAGAATGGGGAGTGACAGGCGGGTGGGGGGGGGAAGCGGTGTGTAATTCATATAAAGTTTTCATTTTGCAGGAAAGGAGAACAGAATTTGTGACCCTCCCCCGCCCCCTCCCCCGCAATATGCCTCTCTGACAGACCGACTGTTTTAAACTGATAATTTCTAAGACATAGGAGAAGCTCTGAAAAACCAAGTTCGTTATCCTTACGTAAGAGACATTTACATTTAAAAGGGAAATCTCTCTTTTTAGGGTGTCTCCCTCTCTGCACCAGGAAGAGGAAAGTGACCAAATCTCGGGATACCTTTATCAAAGAAGAAGGCAAGTACTTGAATCTGCATAACAAGCATATACCATACTTTTCCTGGTAATGTCATAACTGCCACCCACCCCTGTGTCCCAGTCTTCCTTGTCATTAACTGAGTTTTCCTGGATCTCTCCCATGTAGACAGGAGGTATATATGCAATTCAACTTAATGTTTTTCTCCTGTTAATCTTGTCTTTCATTACAGGTGGTCTCAGTCAAAAACCTAGCTGGGTAGAGGGAACATTATTTTTTCCTCTTGTACAGTAGGATTTTTTTTTTCATCTTGTTCAATATCTTCAAGTTCTGAAGACCCACTGAAGAACAGAACAAATATACTAAACACTACTGAACGACACACTTAAAAATGGTCAAGATGGGGTGCATGCTGGTGGCCTAGGGGTCTAATACATCTGGGAGCTGTCCCACATATATCCCAGGGTCCGGATTCAAGAGCTGGGGCTATAGGGGGGAATAACTAATGTGAACAACTCAATGAGAAAAAGAAAGTGCTGCCTTCTCTTTCTGCCTGACTGCCAGCTCACCTTCATACCTGCCTGCACCTTTCCTTTAAAAAAAAAAATGGTTAAGACGGTAAATTTTGTGTCATGTTTTTTTAGCTACCATTTATGAAAAGATGGTCACCATACCACTGTTTCTATTTAACTTATTCGAACCCACAGGCAGGTACCTTTTTTGGTTTCCTGTGATCCTCTCATACCCTTGCGACCTAGAGTTCCAAGTATGACTGACACTCTCTGCCCCAGCTGGTGCCTTGGACATTACACTTCCATCCTCTGATCTTTCCCACCAGCAACTATCATCTCCACACAGCACTTCCTCTAGATTCTCAGTTCTCAAATATGCTGGAGTTACCCTGGGGAATAGGCTCCGAAGAACTCTATTAGACCCCTCGTATCTGTTGATCCTCCCTTCCCAAACAAACCAGTCCGAAATCATTACACCATAACCTTTTGAAAAGCACATCAAATTGCATCATGATTTAAAAGAAATTATACTGTGTCAGTGCCAGGTTGCTGAAAGGGGACAGAGATCAGGAGTCTGGTGAAGTTGACAGATATAATGATGTGGTTAGAAACCAGATGGATTTTGACACAGCTTCTCTGCACAGAGCTGGGGTGGGAGGGTGGTGAGCCCAATTACTATTGGTTCAGAGAGCAGAGTCAAGGTCAGAAAATATGGAGGAAGGGCCAGCCAGCTAAAGTGGAGAACTTTAAAGCGGCTGGGGAGTGGGTGCTATTCCAATGTTCAGACTGGTCAGGAGGACACAAGAATACATAGGGTTGGGGTAGATAGGCAGGGTCGCTATCTGAAAACTGATGAACAGCAGGAATGGCGAGTGAATGGCACAGGATGGGTTGGGATTTGGGATAAAGCTGCCGCATGGGGAGAAACCAGACAAGCTGCAAAGCAGGGTATCAGGAGGTTGGAGATGCCACTGTCCAATTCAGAATGAAAGGGATGGCATCACAGTAGGTCCTAGGACACAGCAGGTCCCAAGTGGATGGCTATCTTTTCTGCCCAGTTTTAAGCAGCTTTGATGAGGGGGAAGTGAGGGTAGATGAGTGCCAATCACACTGGGTTTCTTCCCAGAATCAGGAAGGGTTCTTCTGCAGGTTGTAAGGATACTATTGAGAGGGTGGCCGCCTGGACAGCCCATAAGGTTCTAACTCAGAAAATGCATCGAATCTGATCAGTGTTTGCAGTCTTTGATGTCAATACATGGGAAAAATAAATTTTCCTGTCTGCAGACAGTACCTGGATGGAGCTCTTCTACTTGTTTTTAATATTTTAAGTTAAAAAAAAAAAAAAAAAAAGAAGGAAAACTCAATACTGAATTTCTAGTTTCTATTTATTTTCGATGTTGATCTCCGTACTATCTAAAGGAGGATTTGGTAGTGATTGTAGGGTTGGAGGAGTGCGGTGGGGGATTTGAATGCCTCCAAGTGTCTGAAGGGTTGTCTTTGCCAAGAGAGTTTACACTTACTGCATGTAGCTCTAAAGCACACAAATAGACAGAAAGGCGGAGGTTATGGGAAGATCAATTTCAGTTCAATGTAAGAGATAACAGTCTCGTGATCAGGGTGTTTGCAGACGGAATGACCGCCTCGCAGAGTAATGAATAATTCTTCACTTCAGATTTTAAGAGCAAAGAAGAGGCCTTCTCTAGCAGAGATGTTACAGAATGACTCCCGTACTGGGAAGGGAATTACACTAGATCTTGAAGGTCCAATCCAAACAGATTCATTACTCACATGTGTTAAAATGCCATTAATATCAGACTTAATAACATACCTATTGGGAGTCAGTCTAACAAGGCTTTAGACCATAGGCCCTCAAGTCACACTACCTGGGTTTGAATTTTGGCTATTTGCTAGCTCTGTGACCTTGGGCAGATGACTTAATGTTATTATACTTTAGTCTTCTTATTTGTAAATTGGGAATTTTAATAGCACCGTCTCAGAGTATTATTAACAATTAGATAACACGACTCGACTCAGTATTCTGCTGCTGCTCTTACTGCTAGGACTTAACAATTCTAGCTTCTCGGCTGTGACTGTTGCAATCTGACCGACAGAGAAGGGCTCGTGGAATCTAAATTTATGATGCAGTACTTACTAGCATGTTAGCAATTCATTAAAAAAGTGAATTTGTAATTCACTGTAATGTACACTCCTGGTCCCTATGGAGGTTGGCGGTTTTCAAAGAAGGAAGCTCTATCTGTGAAACAAGTCAAATCATGCTTCTTAATTGTCACTGTACTATATTACAGTTGAAATATCAAAGCACACACGCCTGAGGTTGCCTGGCAATACCTGTTATCTTCCTCCCTATAAAACAGAAACCATGGCTTATTGCCCATTTTCAGCCCATACTTTGTAAAGTTCCCTCTCTCATGGGTACAGAAATGGGTACCTTTTACCATCTACTCCAGAGAAGACACTTGACAAACCAACTCAGGTCCCAAACTCAGTGCTGAGAAACTGGTGACCCAGTGATTTGGACCCATTATGATGATCTACTGTGGGTGGGGGGAAAAAAAGAACATTCTTTCAGCGGTGTCTGTAGATTATCTGTAGTCAGAAAGCTGATAAATAGAAACAGGGAGGACCTTCAAGTAATTCTCAAGAAGTCTGTTCATAAAATGGCAAACTTCACAAGTCCCTTGCGAATACTCAGGTCTCCAAGAGAAGAAAAAGCAGCTGATAAAACATAAGCCTGCCCCAAACTGCCCATATCTCCTACAACTTTCCAGCTTGAAGCCTCAGAAGGTTTAGTGCACAGGTTGATGGAAGCACAAACAAATCTACCTTAAGAGAGTTAATTCACCTCAGGACCAATTTCTCCTCTTTTCCTACATCCACTATTCCTCTGGAAGCTCTGTTTGGATAAAGCACAGAGCCATTTCAATGGCAGAAGGGAGGAATGGCCAGAGACTTCTCATCAGTCATTTATGTCTGCGCATTTAGTGACGGAATCAATAATGTCAGCACTAAGAAGAGCGCCCTCACAGACCAGTTAGTCCGTCTGTGGCTGTCATAGGAGAAAGGCCAGAAGCTTTGGAAAAGCATTTTGTTTTAGGAAATGTTTGAATATTAAATATCCACGGGGTTCCGCAACCATCACTGTTCATCAACATGGACATATTTATGGATTTAATTTGAGTCAACTTATGAAAGTATACAGCATTGTTTTTCATATTAAGAGTGATATTGATTGGGGTTGCTTTCTCTCTGACTGTGAGGCTAAACAACAAATGTTCTTTCCAGCTTTTAAAAGAAATACCTTCCTTTCACGCCCTCTTGGTTTTGTGTTATTAGAACCACAGCATCGTTGAGGCTTTATTTCACGTAATTTCTTTATATGGGAGGCAGGACTACCAGTGACAGTCTTAAGATTCCCGCGAACAGGATTCTCATCCATTTCTGTATTTCTAGAACGTAACACAGCGCTTGGCACATGACGAATGCTCAAGACGGCTGACTGGTAACTGACTGCTTGCTGAAAGCATGAATGAATAGTTTATTAGATTCTTGGTCTATCTCATCACAAAGAACAATCTGTGTGTGTTGTGGTTGTCGCAGCTGTCTTTAGTTCTGCAGCAATTTCTGCAGGCTTCATTCTAGATACATAGACTCAAGTGCTTCTCAGCTGCTTCCTCAAGGCATTTCTTCAGTCAGATCCACTTATGGTTGACATCTTACCTCGCCTAACACCATCACCTTGGGAATATTGCTCTTCTCTGCATAATGCCTGGACCAGCAGGTTATAGAGCTGAGCACAGTGATTAGGACTAGCAGACTTGGGGACTCCCTGGGGGCACCATTACCAGTGACATAGTCCTTGGTTGACATTAGGTACATTCATGGATTTGATGCTTACAAATCCAGCTGTGACACCTCTGGCAAGTTCAAGTCTTATACTTTCATAGAAAGCTGAAAATGGCCGCTGTTCCATCAATATTTGGAGTGATCTGAAATCCATACCCATGCTTTCTCTTGGTATTTCAAAGACACCTTGACCTTAAAGGCGGCATAATATTGAGAGAGATTCAGAAGAGGTGACTTCTAGCCCAAGTAGCACATTAACTACCTCGGTCAAGTCATAGTTTCTTAGCACCGATACAATGACGGCGTCGGACTAGATGATCTCGTGGTATCTCATTTAATTTTTTAAAAATGTCATGTGGTCCTCTTAGTGCTACCTCAGGGGCCTTACATGTGCAGCTCTGTGCGGAACCCAATTCCTCATGAACTGTTCCACCTCACACAATTCCTTCCTTCTTTCATGTTTCTGTTCAAATGTCCCCTCCCCAGAGGAACCTTCTCTGATCACATTATACAGTGTGCTTCATACACAGCTCTGTAATCTCTTCCCTGCTTTATTGTTCTTCAATGCATTATCACTCTCTGAATCTTACTGTATACTTCTTTCTCATCTGTCTTCCCTGCAAGAATGCAAGCTTCTATGAAGGCAGGAGTTTTGTCTTCTTTGTTGCTTTTTGCTTAGGACCTAAAACAGTACCTCACATCTTACAGGCTCTCAATCAAGGTTAACTGATTGATTAAATGAATATTTGAACTCCTAGCTGAACAGTCTTTAGGGTTTCTTAGATATAATCTGGTTTAACACACCGACTTAGTCTCTCTTCAAGTTGTTATAACAAAATTAATAAACTGGTTGGCTTAAAAGCAACTAAATTTATTTCTCACAATTCTAAAGGCTAAGAAGTCCAAGGTCAAGTTACTGACAAATCTGGTATCTAGTGAGGGCCCATTTCCCGGTTCATAGGTTCATCTTTCTGCTATACCTCATCTAGTAGAAGCGGGAGAGGGAACTCTCAGGGGCCCCTTTCAAAGACCCTATCTCTAAATAGCAATACTTTTGGTGGGGGTAGGATTTCAACATGAATTTTGGGAGTACATAGTTATAGGATATATCAAGGTGAAAATAAAATCACAGTATCATTAAGCTATCATTGAGGATCATTGAGGTTACCCAGCCCAATCCCTTATTTTGAAGATAGAAGACTGAAAGCCTGAATGGTTAAATGATTTGCCCAATGCCACCGAGCTAAGTATTAGCAGTAGAACCCAAGTCTCTCTACCCTATTCCAATCCTGTATCCATTATTTCTGGTACTTAAAACAGCACAATGTATATTTTAACTCAAGATATTTATTAATTACAAAGGAAAAAAAATGGTGGAGAAAACCCATAGATATCACCTTAACAAAGTGAGCAAGTTTAACATCACCAGTAATAAGATAGATGATCATCATGAATCTGCTAATACTGGAAAGGAGACAGGACCTTTGTGTTCTTCTTTCCAAATTGCCTAACCCAAGTGTAACTATGAGAAAACAGCAAAACCAAAGCTCAGAGATATTCCATAAAATAACTGAACAGTACTTTTCAGAAGGGCCACATTCATGAAGGACAAAGAAAGGTTAACAAATAGACCTAAGGAGATTAAGGAGACATTGCTAGTAAATGGAATGCGGGATCTTGGATTAAAACTCCAATAGAATAAGGACATTAGTGGAAAAAGTGACGAAATATGAATAGAGCCTCTAGTTTATAGTACTGTGCCAATGTTAATTTCTTACTGTTGATAATTAGACTATGATAATATGATAGTATAGAAGTTGAGTAAATCACATGGGAATGCCCACCATTTTCACGACTTGTGTGTCTAAAGTTATTTCAAGATAGAGTTAAAAAATAAAGCAACACAGTGTCTTGCTGATTGTAGAAAAAAGTACATAAGCCAATTTCAAGAACTCCAGAATGAATGTACGAGTTTACACAATGCTAAGATGATGGCTTTAGGACTTCAGATAGCATTTGGAATTTGATTTGAAAAAAGAATGCTCCCAACGACGAAAACAACTAATAGCTTCAGAAAATGATTGCCCTTATGCGGCCTTGAAGAATTCAAGAGACCGAAAAGGAGACTACTACAGGACATTCATTTCCAAGGAGACCAGTTCATCACATTCGTTGTCTTTATCCAAAATATCCGAGACTCCTGGGAGATCAGAAGTTCAGCATTCCACTAGGAAATTAGTTTGCCTGTTCAGAAAATGTCTAAGAGGTTTTGTAACAATTTCCTTTTGAGCCTCTCCATTTGAAAGTTGAGGTACTACAATAAGCTTATTCAGTCACTAGGGCAGTGTACTGGTTCAAGCAACAGGCATGCACTGCTTTTTAAAAACTGATGTATTGTTGGTTTACAATACTATATACGTTGTGGAGTATAGTTTCACACCTTGATAAACGTATATACCACACCACACCGACCACACCCAACACCAGAGTTCTAGTACCCTTCACCGCTATCGACTTAGCTCTCTGTACCCATTCCTCCCATCTTCCCATTGCCTTCCACTTCCCCTCTGGTAACCACCATTTTGTTGTCAGCTTCCAACAGATGTTTCTGTTGTGTTTGGTTAATTAATTTGCTTTGTTAAACCATTTTATACAACTTCACTTTAGCTAGAAACTTGAGCTTGCTAAAATATGCTTCCCACCTTATTAATTAGAGGTGTCTTCATTTAGGAATGGCAAACAAGTCTAATGCATGTATACCATTATTTTCCAATGCAATACTTGAAGCAAACATTAATAATCAGTTAACGACACTGTTTTCTAGCCCTTTTCAACCTGCTTCATTCTCTTTCACATCAGAATATTCCAGGCAGCTAAGACCAGCTGATAAGGATTTACATGTGAGGTAAATCATACATAATAAGGAATGAGTTATTAAGAACCTAGATTATAAAAATTTTTCAATGTCTTAGTGAACGTTAAAAAAATCATCTCTGGGCCTTCATTTCTTTATCTATAAAATGGGAATTCTAGTACAGGCCTACATGAAAAGGTGCTTTGTAAAATGTAAAAAATTACAGAAATTAAAGGGAATCTTATAAAGAAATACAACACACTCAACCATAGAAATACATGTCTCTAACCCACTTTAATAATATTCTGGTTTCCTAGCATTCACTGAGGTTTCAACTCCCTATTCTGAAGTCCTCTGCCCCACAGAATGGGGGCTAGAGTATGAGTAAGTCTTTATTCAATCAATGGAACCAATGATATAGCACTCAAAGGGCCAGTACATGCTTCAGTAATATTTCAGAGCAAATCCCATGATAGCAGAGCCAGTGAAACGTAGTGTGCTCACTCTCCTACCTGACTGTTTTGAATCTCGCATAATTCAGAAATAGAATTGGGAGGATATGTGATCCTTAGCTGTACTGAATGTAGCAATTTAAAATGGGAACAAATCCTAGAGCCAAAGCCATCCATCATTCATACATTTACTCACGCCAGTGGCTTCTATGCTGTCATAGTCTTCTGATTTTTTCCTATTTCTCTTCTCTCGCTTCTTCCTGGCTACCTTTTCTTGCAATTTGCCAGGGTTTGATCCTATGACTCTTTTCTCCATACATGTTAGGTGACCTCCATTCTTAATACTCTAAATTTCACCTAGAGTTATATCCTCTTCATTTATACCTTTAACTAGGGTCTTTCATCTGAGTTCCAGCCGTATTTGACTTTTCCACTTCTCCACATATCACAGACATTTCAAACTGAGTATGCCTAAAGCTAAGCTACTTTTAAAACTTAAAATGTCATTGACCTATAGCACAATATTAGTCTCAGGCATATCTCATACACACATACATACATACATACATACATACATATATATATATATATATATATATATATATAAATGATTATCACAATAAGGCTAGTTAACACTTGCCAGCATACATAATTAAAAGATGTTCTCTTGTGGTAAGATTTTTTAAATTAAAAAAAATTTAAAGGCAAGGTACAGGCAGGAATGAAGGTGGGTAGGTAGGCAGGTAGGAAGAGAGAGGAGGAATAAGCATTTTTATTTACTTCCATTTAATTGTTTACACTGGTTGCTCCTGGGACTGGAACTCAGGAGGTATGTGCCTGCATTCTTCAGAAGGTATTGTCTTAACCATTACTCCACCAGGGTGTAGATCTTTAAGATCTACCCTCAGAGCCACTTTCAAACATACAATAGTATCATTAACTACAGTCACAATGTTGTGGCAACCCATGAGCTATTTTATCGTGGAAGTTTATACCTTTTGACCACCTTTATCTGTTTTACCCACTTCCCATTCCTAAAGCTGCAACTCCTGACCTTCACCAAACCTGCTTCCTCTTAGATCTTCATCACCTCAGCAAATACTACAACAAAGTGTACCAACAAAACTCTTAGGAGTTATCTGAAATCCATCATGCTGACATCTAATCCATTACCAAGTCATGCAGATTTTTACCTCCAAACACACCTCAAATCTATTCAATCTTCCCATTTCCACAGCCACTATCTTAGTCTCAGCTGCCATTTTCATTCATTAAGTTAATTGCGAATGTCTCTTAATTGACCTCCTGGATGCCATTCTGACCACCTTCAATCTCCCCCCTTCAAACAGCGGGTTCCTCAAATCACAGGATGTTTTACAAATGATACCAGGTGCATTTTACAGGCATGTTAGAACATGAAACTTCCCTACTTGCCCATAAAATAAACTCTCCAGCCTGGTCCTGTGCACTTAACACCTTGGTGGTTAGTCTCCAGCCACACCCCGTCTCCTTGTAGTTCAGAGACTTGCAAACATTAATCCATTCCTCTTACTCATCACATGGCTGAACTGAACCTTTAAGTTTCAGCTTAAGTATCTTTTTCAGTAAGATCTTCTTAAACCATCAAGAAGTTACCACGATTACCATCTGAAAATAGCCTATTCTTTGCCGTCACCATATTTCTCACTATTTGTATTTAACAATATAGTTATATGTAACAATGTATAAATACAAGGTTTACAAATGGAGTGGCAGACAATATCAGCCATTCAGTTCTTGTCAAAGAGAGGTTAATAAAGACACTGGGATGTCTGGAATGTTAAGAGAACTGTCACTCTCGTCACGCTGCTGTTCCTGGAGGAAGGCAGTCATTTTATGAGTAGGAGGTGGCAAGCCCAAGGAACAAAGAGAAAAATCTAAGGTAGCAGCATGTGAAAAACAGGAAGCTACTGGGGTCCTTAATGATACTGTTGAACTGGGAACACCTTTCTCCCAAATTCTTGTGATGTAGAAAAATTCGGACCTATAGTTGAAGTTTGCATTATCTCTCCTGTTACCAGAAGTTAAAAGCCTCTTACAACAAGAAAATTTACACCATTTCCCAAAACTATAGATACCCTTGACCCTGGATTCAGAATTGGGTCTCCTAATCCCCTAGGTGTTCCAGGAATCCTTAAGGCTTCCCATTTATATGACTGAAGTGTGAAGTGTGTGCTCAAGGAAAAGGACCCCCGAACATGAGTCTATAACAGAAATTCGAAGACTAAGATATAATCTGGCTGTCTGTAATAAAGCACTAATCCACCATTAGGCTTCTGGAATCTAAGTCTTATGGTTTAGTGGTGTTTTCATTATTTCAAAGGCTCAGACTTCATTTCCTTGGAGGCATCACGAAACAGAGAATGAATGCCCTGCCAAGAGCTGGAGAAAAGAGCAAAGAGAAATGCTTAGTGAGTGAACTACTCATTAATGGAAGCGATAAGGAGTGGGTGGAAAATATTAAGAAAGTCTCCTGGAAGGAAGAGATCTGTGAGATAGCAACCAAAAGGTTGATAAAACATGGCGAAGCCTCATTCAGCCGTATTCTGTCATCATCCCCACATATCATTGCTTTGAAATTTTAGTGTGGAAAACCAGGTATATTCTGGCAAAAAACTGGACAGCATCTAAAAGCAACAGGCCTAATCAACACAGCTAAATGATTCTGTTTAAAATATATTTTTCTTTAATGGTGAACTTAGGCAGTGGATACAGATGCTGATTTACAGTAATGCACATCTTACACCCATTGTCGCAGTGCGATGTCACTTCAATAAGAGATAGCAAAACATTCTTTGCTGAAAAAGAAAACTTTACTTAAAAAAACCAAAATTCTATAAGGTGGTAAGAAGAGCAAAGTATTCCGTTTTCAGAGAGCACATCGTCATCCTTTGCTCAACAAGTTTAGTTGACACATCAGGTGCTCTACTGTGCCATGTGCATACATGATCTAACTCTCTGGATGCTGTTATTATTCCCAGTGAATAGATGAGGAAATCAAAGCACTGAGGAAAAGTAACTTGTCACTAAGTGGCAGAGTCCCCCAAATGACTGCCAAGTGCCATGAAAACTTTCCAAGGAAGCTTAAAAACATAGAAATAGACAAATCAATAAACTAGGGTTCTCATCTGGCCATAAAGAGGTGTTCAATGAGTTTATGTTAAGCACTATGCCTGTTATTCAAATCACCCTTTGCAAAAAGCTTTGTAAGACAGCATCCCTATTTTGCATATTAGGAAATTGAGGTCTTAAGATAAATCTAGCAACTTACGGCAAAGTCAGAGAGCTGAACTCTTGTTGAATTCTAAAGCTATACTAATATTAGCAAATATTTGCTATTAGTCATTACAACGATCTTTTTATGACATGATATCCATTTTAAAAACATAACACATTCACACTCAACTTGAAAATGAGGAAGTTATTTGAAAAAAGCTGGAGATATGAAAATGGTGATATAAGAATTACTATGTGAGTAGGGTGCTAATGAAAAGGATTATGCGCACCAGAATCTCTACCCAAAAATGATCCTGGGTAGCAGTAGATCGAATGTCCATTGCTGTACCATTAAGTGCATTTCAAGTGTATTTCCAAAAAAATCAGTTCAGCTTTTAGAAAGACTGCCTGAAAAAAAATCTGGAGTCTATTCAACAAATGGTGTTGGGAAAACTGGATAGACACCTGTAGAAAAAAAAAAAAAGAAAATAGACTACATATCAGCTCCATATACAAAAATTAACTCAAAATGGATCAAAGAAAGGGCATAAGATTCCAAACCATAAAAACCATAGAACAAAATGTAGGAAAAACACTCCACGACATCAACTTAAGACTGTCTTTGGAGAAGGAACACCTATGGCAAAAGAAACTGAAGTAAAACAACACTTGGGAATGACATCAAATTAAAAAGTTTTTGTACAGTGAAAGAAATGATCACTTCAGCAAAAAGGCAAACCACAGAATGGGAAAAGATATTTGCACAACATACATCAGAAAAAATACATAAGGAGCTCATACATCTCAATAACCAAAAAGGGGGCCCACTGAAAAAAATGCAGAGAAGAACCTGATAGACACCTTTCTAAAGACACGCAGATGGCCTATGAACACACAAAAAAATGCTCTACATCACTCATCTTTAAGGAAATACAAATAAAAACCACAATGAGATATCGTGACACCGGTGAGAACGGCCTGTATAAAAAAAGACCTAGAAACAACAAATGGTGGAGAGGCCGTGGAGAAGAAGGAACCCTTCCCTACAATGTTGGTGCGAATGTAAATTTGTGCAACCTCTTTGGAAAAAGTACGGAGATCCCTTAAAAATAGATGGAAATACCATTTCATTCAGCAATCTACTTCTAGGTATATGCCCTGAGAATACAAAATCTCGAATCAGAAATAATATCTGTAACCCTATATTTATAGCAGCACAATTCACAGTGGACAAGACATAGAAACAGCTAAATGCTTATCAACAAATGATTAGATACAGAAGCTATGGCATACATATATACATATACATATAGATGTGTGTGTGTATATATACATTTTTTTCAATGCAGGATGTTGCCTCCTGATATAGGTATATTCTGGTACAGGGCTCTCGACTTCTGAAGATGAGGATTATATATGTGTACATATGTGGCTTGTACTGAGGAGGTTAAATATTGATCTCACCCAGAAGTCAATTCTACGTAGACAAAGGAAATCCCAGGATTCTTTGTCTGCCGATAATGTGTATTAAAACAAAATGCTATTTTTTCAGTACCTTTTTCTTTTGCTTTCAATCGTGGACTGAAGGCAAGAATCACACATTTTCCTCAGAGATTGAAAAAGGTCAATAGTAAAAATGCTGCTTTCCTCCTTCACCAACTGATTAAATAACTCATGGCCATACGTATAGCGACACATGTGTTTCTGAAGAAAATCATTCAAAAACTGCACGATTTCCTGAGGTGACCTCCAGGGTGCCGAGAAGTTAGAAAACGTAAAATCTAATCCAACCAATAAAACAAAGAATCTGCGTTAGGCACTTTGAGAGTTTGGGGTGAATGACAATACGGCCAAGGGGTGTCATCCCTGGGAGAGGCAGGTAATGCACATTTATGCAGCTCTCTCTTGATGAGAAACCGGCTTCCTCAGAGAATAAAATTAGATTTAGGGCTTGTCCTATGAAAATTGTTATTTCCCCCCAGTTAACTCACTTGCATAATTTCGGGACTTCAGTTCTGCTGGGGCTACTTTATTTGCAGGATTTAGACTAAGTTAATGACTATTTTCTCATAGCTAAGGGCAGGAGACTAGAGTTAGGAGGTCACTGGCTATTAGCATTTGATTTCCTTGCTGGTGCCAGAGAGATGAGTTGCGAGGGGATGTGGACTCAGTCACTCATATTTTAATTTCGTCTCATTAGATGAAAGTCCCAAATGATGTCTCAGGAATGACTCAGCATTTCAGATGGGGTCTGTCTGTCTTTGCATCTAGTGCTCCGCACAGTGGGCGGACGCACTGATAACACAATTGTCAGAGAACAAGCTTTCAATTTCCAGTCCCAGTGGAGAATGCAATCAGGCTTGAATGATCATTTATGTTGATTGAACTGCTTTCTGACAAGGAAGCTGTTAACTTGCTTGTGGGCATTATAGACGGCAGTCTCAAAAATTGACCAGTTAATCTCTTGAACTGTTGCATCATTCTTAGACACCATTGTCTCCTTCCTAAATGTTGTGAAGTTGAGAAATGTAGTTTAAGTAAAATGCAAATGAGCTAACTCTCTGCAACAGTCCGGAGAGAGAGAAAGAGAGAGAAGAGGATGTGTCTTTTTGAATCATAACATGGGAAAGAGGACGTGAAATCGCGACGCTGACTTGGTGGTATGGCAAAGATAATTAGTGAGAGATCGTCAAGGAAAATATGAAATTTGGGGACCAGTATAACGACAGCCAGGTCCAACTACCTACCACACCTAAACTAAGTTTCCTTCTCTCATTTCTGACTTATGGAGTCTGGGATTTATTTAATGAATGAAGACAACATATTCCCTTACAATGGCAATTGCATAATAAAGGTATGAGCAAAGTCATGCGCAAACTCCTAAGAAGGAGCAATTAAATTTCCCTGGGGAAGGGGAGTTTAATTTGACTTACGTACTAGGAATAATGAAAAAAATCTATAGCTAGTACTGAGCACGCATATGCAACGACAGTTTATGTGTGGTATGCACATGTGGGTTGTTTATTTCATCATCCTTAAACCTGGCTACATCCCTATGACAAAAGGACTGTATTACCATTTTACTGATGAGAAACTGAGGCACAGAACCTAATTTGCTAGAGGTCACAAAGCTGGCAAGCTTTCCAAAGTTTCCAAGTTTCCAAAAATGGAAACTGACCACAGAGTCTTCAAGCTAAGTCATTTAAAGTTACTCAACGTTACTACCCCTTATTTTTAAATGAAGAACAGGCATTTTTGGGTTTAGAAAGACTTTCCAGGTTTCGGGAGAGTATGTTTAAGGCACGAGGAAGTAGAAAGATATGACGAGAAAGTCAGACGCCAAAGGGCGACATTGCAACAGGCTGGGGATGCCAGCTGGAGGGAAAGAACAGCTAACACCATAGAAGATTTTTGTTTAAACAGAGGAGTATCAGGGTTAGATCTGTGGTTAAATAAAATAACGAGTAATAGTGCTAGGAATGGATATAAAGCTGTAGGCAGGAAGCTAATCATTAAAAAAAATTGATAATTAGTATCCACTGAGCAGGGCAGAGTGTGATTAGAGAGGAATAGATGGATTTTTCGGTGATCTTTCTAAAAAGAGTTAAGATTTGGCAACAAAATAAAGATGGAAGATGATAGGTCATCAAATATGACCGCAAATTTTCTAGTTCACTGTGACAGTACAAAACCTAACTGCAAAATGCAAAACAAGTAGGAAACACTATAATTTCCATTGGTCTGGCTGTCAGTGAAATATTACAATCAACTGTGGATAGATCATGCTCAAAGGGGCCATCACTAATTCTATTCTTGCAGAGAAAGACCAAGAGGAAAGTAAAAATCTTGACAGCGGGTATGATGAGGAGTAACAAAAGGACTGGAAAAATTCAATGCAATTGAACGAATTTACAAAACCATTTATTTAGAGTGCTTAGTTACACTGAGCTCACATTCTGGATAGTAATCCAAAATGTACATTAGACCTAAAGGGGGACACTTGGAGAAACCAATCTGACAGCAGATATTTGAAGACACAAAAAAAAGACAATTCTCTTTTGCACCAGTGGACAGAAATGGATCGATACATGGAAATATCAGGAAAAGTCAATATCCATTTAACATAAAGACTTTGAAACAACCAGACACAGTTTCCGGGAAAAAGGTGATTTTATCATCAATAACTATGCCCCAAACTGGGTTTAAGTGACAGGGATTTTACAGAGGGGAATCTTGTCTTCAGAAGGAGATGAATGATTTCTAAATCCTTTCAATGCTAACACTGCATGACAGAAGCACTATGCAGATAGACTACCTGAAAAGAGAGGACCTGATTTCAGGTGTTCAAAGTTATGACTTTCCTGGCCCTTAGTTTCCATATCTATAATATGAATTTAGCTGAGTTATTTCTAAGGTTTCTTATTGCTTCAATATCTCAATGACTTTAATAAGAGTTGCTTGATATTGTTAGAAATATTGAATGCTGGAGAGTGGAATGTTTATGTAGTAGGGTAAGAAACAGGAACTTTGCTCAAAAACTTTTGGGAAAAAATAACCATTAAAGCAGCAGGTATGGACTGCTTATCTGGCAACAGTGAGTAGACATAATAAAGTCAGCTAACATGTATTAAACACAGAGGCCAGCAACTGTGCTAAACACTTTATGTAAGTGATCCCATTACTTGTCATAGTAAGTCAATAGCATAGGTGCTATTCGGAGTTAGGGAAGCCAAGACTTGCAGAGGTTAAGTCATTGCCCAAGGACATGCAGTTTACAAGTGACAGATTCAAGACTCTACCCTGACTCTAGTCTGAATCCAGAACAGGTAATGGCACGCTTCTTTCTGTGAAGGACCAGCAAGTCAGTATTTTAGGCTACCTAAGTCCTCAATGCATGTTCTTTGCTGATTTTTAGCAGCCTTTAAAAAAATCTGTTTAGTCGCTCTGCCATTTAAAAACAGGCGCCATGTTGAATCTTAATTGCAGACCCCCGCATTCTGCTTTTTTACTACAATATCATATTACTTTCAGCAGAATAATATTCACTGAGAACTTACTATGGGTAAATACTTCTCATGTATCATCTCACATAACCGTTACAAACAGCCTTTAGGCTTATTTTATACCCTCATTTTATAAATTGAATATGCTTTAGAGAGTTTCAGTAACATATTCACAGTTACAAGACTAATAAGTACCAGAGTGTGATCCTGTGCTTTTATCCACTGCAGTAAAGAGCCTGTCTAGCAGGCAATGGTGCTGAGGATGGGTGGGGCTAGAGTGAGAAGACAGGTGTGTGGAATTTAGCAACAGTCCAAGCAATGAGAGTACCAAGTGAAAGATACTGCAGCTTCATAATCAACTAGGCTTACCAATTCACTGGCTATCAGACGTGATGGATTAATGCAAGATCACTCTAAAGACTGAGCTTGGATGGCTCAGAAAAAAAAAAAACAACGAGGTCAGGTATAGGGCTGGTTTGAGGGGATAAATGAGACAGGCTGATAAAGGCTGGTAGTGGCAAGAAGCATCTATAGCTTTGGCTGTAACTGGTTGTGTTACCACAGGTAAGTTAGGTGGCATATCTTGGTGTCAGTGTCCTAAAGTATAAAATGAGGGTATTGATCTAAATGTCCCTTAAGTTTCCTTCTAGCAATACCATTTTGAGTCAGTGAGGAGCAGAGGAAAATTCTAGCAACTGTCAAGAGAAAGAACACGAGAACAGGTTTCTTGGGACAAAGATTTCAGAAGACAAATTGAACAGAAGGATGTTCAAGAGTTTAGAGCTAAATGTTAAGAGTTTACCTGCTGTATTCCTCTAAGCAAGTAAAGATCAAAGAGGATGTTTATATGTGCAAGGTCAAAGTAAATTAGTACCCATCATTTCTTATGATAGCATGAAGTATGAAGCCACATATCCAGGTTACAATTCATTAAAAAATCTCTAAGGAAAGGATATAGCTCAGTCATCTATGATGCTGTATCTATTCTGAAATACTACTAATAAAAATTATAGCTTTATACACATGAATTAAAAACTAGCTATTTGATTTCATTCAAGAAAAAGTGCTCCAAGTTGGATATAAAGGAACTGTCTTTCAATTATCATTTATTCAATGGATGTAAATGCTGTGTTTTGTAATACATAAAGGAAAAGAGTAAGAAGACTGTTAGAAAAAATACAAATCAAATGCACTTCTGGGAAAATGGGAAGCTATTAAAATGATGTCAATTAAGTGGAACTCTATTTGTAGAGTAGAAAACACTGTGAATGAGATCTTTTATGATTCCATCCATCCTTGTGTTTCTAAAATTCTATTTTAGACTAACTGCGTATGTTCATTGCTTAAAATAGTTTTCCCTTTGATTGGTCGATGATCTTATGGAAATGAAATAAGTACAAAGAAGTTTTGCACAGAATTGATTAGACATAGATAAATATTTACCCCCAAACAGTTTGGGAATGGGGGATTAGTTCTTTCAGAGAAAATACAATGAACATTTTAAGACTGATTTAAACATATTATTTTATATGCCAGTTTAGGATGATGAGTGATGTACTGCTGGATTTCTCCCCCCGCCCCCCAACAACCCTGTATCTTTGCTCCCTTATTTCTTTCCCTCTTTCCTGCTTTTAATCTTCAATTTCTTTCTTAGCATACAAAGGTGGAGCTCTCCCCATATACTTCAAAGTAACCCTACCAGAACACATTCTAGGTATAGCAATCACAGTGATGCACCTGAACACAGCTACACACCACTGTAATATAAAAGTTAAGACTGTTGTATATTTAAGATTTTAGGACTTACATGTGAATGAGTTTGGGAAACCTTTTATACATTCTAGATTGTGTTTTTTAGCTACAATCTTCATCTGCAATTCATTTGCAAACTGCCGTTTTCTATATTTCATTTATGTGACTGCATGCTGCAGACTGATTATATATATATATATATATATTTTTTTTTTTTCCCTCTCTACAACCATCCACCATGTGGATGCATTTCTTTATTAGTCAATATATATTCTGTAGCCTACATTCTGCAATACGAATATGGACAAAATGTAATGATATAATCCATAACACCGCACAGATGTCTTGAAGAGATTGGTAGAAATCTGTCACCAGGAGACTGAATGTCTAAGAACTGTAAAGTGCCTTTGGATGGACAAGTCAGAAAACAGGCTGAAAAGGAAGTAAAATTTGTAATTTGTGATTTCATTATGACCAGGGGATGAAGTCAAAGAATAACTGTACTCAGCAGTTTAAATTTAAATATAGAAAATGCAGAAGGCATCATGCATGCAGGAGGAAAGAAGATATGGATGCTAGAAGAATGAGGAGGGAAATTCTAATGAATGATCTTCAGATGAAAAGAATCAATGAGAAATATCCAGCAGTGGTAAAATGCTTTCAAATTGCCATTTATGCAATTGATGCATGGAATAGGTATTTCGCAGCACAGATATTGCGAAAGGAAAATGATCATGAAACAGAGCAGGAGCCTTGGCAAAACACCAATGAAATATACTTTTCAATAGTAAGGAAAACAGAGGGTATGAATAATGTCAATTAGAGAGAAATGCTTGTGCCCAGTGCCTTTCAGTACTATTCCTGAACTAACCACAAGCATTCTGGGAAACAATGACCACAGAAACAAGACATATTGATTGAAATTAACACTGTGTTTAAGAAGCATGCAATGTGATTACAATTATATCCTAGACGAGAAATATGTACATGCAAGAGTGATATTAACTTGTTGCGTTTCACCATAAACATGGGGTGGATACATATGAATCAGGTATAAGCCATGATCAATCAGAACAGAAAAGGATTGCAAATGAAAAGGTGAATGTGTGCTACTATAGAGTGGCTGAATATCTGTGCCTCATAAATCCATAAGAGAATTTTTCAAAGTATACTTCTGAGCATCTCATTGTTTTTCTTTTCTAGCATTTTAATTTCCAGAAAAATCAAAAGCAGTAGAAATAAAAAAAAAAAAACACCCACAACCTTTAAAGGATCACCTTATTACATTTTCTAAACATCATCACCTTTTGTTGACAATTATTCATAATTGGCAAGAAATGAGACTAAGTAAAGTCAGGTTACTAAGAAAGAGCTACAAAATACTCAGAAAAGACAAAGAATTTCAATACTGTGAAAATGTCCTTCAAATCATTTGCTTAACCAAAATTCAGAACAGCAAATCATCAGCAATAATGGATATAAATAGGTTTCCACCCACGGATTTAAGTGCCGTCTTGAAAAATTTTTTTGAAAAATTAAGAGACCACAGTGGTAAATTGTATGCTAAAAGCAATCCATGACAATTTTCTAAGGACTCTGCAATCATCGGATGCAAGTTCTCAAAAGTACTATTCAGAACGGAAAGTTCCAAGAATAGATGTTATGCTTTGAAAAGTATTAAAGCAAAAACACACAAGGGGAATGATAAAACATACAGAGGGTCTATATCTAGGGAAGATTAACAGCTAGAAGTTGTCATAAATTACTACATTAAAAAAAATACAGGAATTTCAGCTTTCCAACTTGCAGAAAAAGATGTGAAATATAGCCATCATCAACATGAACTTTTGAGGCTTCAAACATACTAATACCAAATTAGAGACTAGCTAAAGAACATAGATTGCACTCATTCATTCGATACAAATTTATTGAACATCTATTAAATGCTGAGTCATGGAAAATAACAATATTTTTCCAACACTAATCCTGATTTCAAGATATATAAAGTATACTTGGGGCTAATATACAAAATGCAAAGCATTAAGTGTTGAAATGAGAATTATTTTCATGTGGAAAAAACATTGGGGAAGTTTCCGTGATGGAGTGGGGTCTTTTTTTCATGACACTTTTATTGAAGTATACTTGACAAATACAACTTGTATATATTCAAGGCATATGCCTGGATTTTTTTGTTGCTGTTTTTTTTTTTTTTAAAGGATGCAGGTAAGAATGAAGTGAGTAGACAGACAGGTAAGAAGAGAGAGGAGAAAGCAACACTTTATTTCCACTTTAGTTGTTCACACTGGTAGTTTTCCCCCTGGGTCCGGGACCCAGGGGCATGTGGTCTGTGTCTTTTGGAGAAGATGGACCTATCTGCTACTCTACCAGGGTGTTCCTGGAAGTTTTGATATATGTTTACATTGTGAAATAATTACCAGTCAAGCTAATTAACATATTTATCTGCCCATATATATTGAGTAGGGTCTTAACATGTAGAGTTAATGCAACTGGAGTTCCAGAAAGAGAAAACACTACTGCTACTACCAGTGGATCACATTTATTGTTTCTGCCACCCCAAGAGTTCTGTTATGAGTTATGCTACTTTAATCCTCCAAATGCCTCTCAATTTTTATTAATTCAATTTTACAAACAAGGAAACTGAGGCACAGAAAGGATCCAAAGTCATACATCTATCAGAGGGACAGATGTAGATTAGAATTTGATCTGTCTGATTGCAGAGCCTCAGTCTGTCAGACACCCCCCCCACCCAAGAGCAAGCCTTAGACCAGGGATTAATGTTTAACTATCAGGACAGTGAATCGCCTCTGGCGCCAGCACCCAGTCGTGGATGCATCCGGATCCATAAGGAAAGCTGATGGACGAGTTCGACATGTGGGACACGTAGTAGTGACCAGCACAGACCCTCACCAAGAAACAAAAGAATGACATCAGGTGAAGAAGACCACCAATGACTTCAAAGGCCAATGTCACCTTGGCCAATCAGGAACTGAAACCTGGTCTGCAGATGCCTCTCTCCATCCCCCTTCCTCACCGTGTGGGATTTTCCCTTAAAAACTTAGGCCACTGAGTCAGCCTCCCCACTAATGGGGTCTTAGCCTCCTGGCTGGCTCCCTCTCTGTCTCCCTGCTCCCCACTAATGGACCCCCAACTTGCTTACTCCCTGTGCCTGTCTGGTATGTGGAGCGACCCTGAACCCACGGGGTCTGGACCTCCTCCTTGGTCAGCTCCATCCCTTTACCCTCTGATTAAACCTCTGCTTGCTCACTCGCCTAACTCTGTCATGGATTCTTTGAGCAACTGAAAATCCCCACAAAGTCCCTATCCAGCCTCCTCCAAAACAGAGAGGAGAATAGAGGTGGCTGGCTGGTGTAATTTAGTTGGGTGCTGGTTTGTGAAGGAAAAGAGCAATTAAGTTAGGGGGGTGGCTCGGCGCTTACTAGCTGCATTTAGGAAGGTACATCTGAGGCCCCCTCAGCCAGGACATAGTAGTCTCCAGAAGCTTTACCACCATTTTTCATTAATAACATAAACATGAAGAATATAGCACTGTCATCATAGAATTCCATAAATGTTATTATCGTCGATAAAAACGATACTTGGAAGTTCTGAAACTCTCTACTGATGAAATTAAAAGTTATCCCTTGAATACCATGGACATAACAGAAATGTTTTAGAGTTTTAAGTACATCTCACTTGTGATACTTTATTTTATTTTTATTATCACTCAGTGCACAGCTTAAGTCTTTTATAGTATCATTTTGCTGAATTTCAGAACGGATTTGCCATTAGTGCCAAGACCCCTGTGTTTTTCCCCCCTGCCTTTATTTCTTATGCACGAAACATTTAAACAGAAGACAGGCCTGATAAAAAGTTATTAAATTTTAAAACAGTATAAAACTAGACATAATGAAATAAATGCCCCCCAAACCCCACTAAAACCTCCAAAGTGTTTCCACATCTTTCTCTTTCACAATAAGAGCAAAGCCATTCTTTATATAGCAGAGAAGTCCTGACTAAGATAATCAGCTTTGCAACAGTTTCTGCAGGATGGACACTAGGAAAGCATTCATCAGCCCTGCTCCTCTACCCATCACGCTGCTGAGTGACTGCCATGTGGAATAAGAACAGCCAGAGTCAGTAGGTATGGATCAGAGCAAACGTAGGAGGGTCCTGAAAGTGACAAAATGCTCCTGCTCTCTGCTTAGTAACCAATTTGACCATTTGAAAAACCACAAAAGTTTATGGAGGTTTTGTTTTCTCTGGTAAGCTTCCCTCGTCCACCTGAAGATACACCTAACTTTTCTGTCTACTTTGGACCTTGGTATCTTCATGCTAGTCTTTCCCCATCCAGGGTAAGGTTTCTAAGCCAGTTTTCTTTGAATTTACTTCCTCCAGGTGATCTAGAGTCTGCTTCTAGACGCTAGCAGTCGCTCCATCTTCGAAGGGCCGGCGTGGTAGACATGACCACAGCATTTTTGCTTAAGTGAATTGTCTTATACGCCAGAAGTCCAACCCAGGAGCGTAATCCATCAATGCAACCATATGAACTCTGAGGACTCTCGTTTACTACACTGGAAGGGTCTTCACTGGGGGTGGGGATGAAGACCCTTCTCATGATTTACTAATTTCTCTGGACCATTTCAGGCAATTTGCTAATGAGATCTTTTTCAAGTACTCAGTGAACTCTAAGGTCCAGAGCAGATGGAAAGTCTTATGAGTAACTGCTGAAATAGACAATCGTGATAAAACTGGCAATCTTTTACGTAGAAACAAATAAAACCCTCCCCATTAAGTACAGAAAACTCAGGGTGGGTTCAAAGTCCCTGTGGGTAAGGAGGGACATTAAACTTCCAGATGTTTTTATTGAAGTTAGGTAGTTCTTAGCACCAAGTGATTTTAAGTTCTTAAATCATTTTTAAAAGGGCAAGAAATTTTAACCTCTAATGTAAAGAATATGAGCACAGAAAAGTGTTCAAATTATGACCTGAACTTTGTGACTCATTCTTTGTGAATGTCAACCTTCCTTTCACCTCCGACCCCGAAATACACACACGTCACTTGCAGCACAGAACTCAGCTTCCAGTAGGTATAATATAAATGGTTACTGAGAAGCAGAGTTTGTACATTGTGCTTCTAGGGAGAAAGAGTTGCACAGTATTTAAGGAGTTGTTCATTATGTAATGGGAACTTTGTGCTTAGAACAGCTCCACAGGGAGAAACAATACAGCTAGATATAAAATGTTCTGTTTCACAATGCAGAAGTTTAATTTTTGCAGTATACTTTTCCTTATATGATCATATTTTTACATGTTGGATAAGAGTTCCCACCAATCCTAGATTGTGCATCTTGGCCTCCTGCCATCATAATTTTGCCCTGCTCCTTTCTTACAGAGTTGGAAGGAAACAGAGGAAGGAGTAGACAGTATGGCTTTCGTCTGATTTTGACCTACATTACATTTGAGAATTTAGAGTGAAAAGGGTCATATAACAACACTAATCAATAATTATACAATTTTCCCATATAAGGATAGAGGCGCTTTAACGACAACTAAGGAATATAATATCACCAGGGCAGAAAATAGTGCTCTGGGAACTTAAAGGAGTTACTTCTTTCTAACATACAAGGCTTGTTCACCTTCCTGTAGTCGAGAAACTTCTTGACATACCACCTCTCATAGGTAGCAAGAAAGTTCCCAGCCACAGCAGAGACATGGCAGTGAAGAATGCCACCAATGGAAAACATTTTGTTTTCTGAGTCTGTGGTACATTTTTTTTGCATATTTTTGCAGTGTTTTATAAACAGTATTACTAACACCACTATGCTAAAAAATACAAGATAGGGAAGGTATGGCTTTAAAGCACGAAATTACTATGGCAACAAAAGAGAAACTCAACTATTTTGAGAAGGATGCAAATCGTCAACATTGGTCACTTATTTTACATCATTTGGGACTTAAAAGCAAATGAACTTCCAAACAGCCCTTGAGAATCAATTCTGTTTGTAGATGGAGACAATACTTTATTGCCTATAAACTGTTGGATCACAGACACGTAAAAGTCCGTAGACTCTTAAGGGTGACCTTGTCAAAAGTCCCAGTTAAGAATAGAAATTAGTGCAAGCTCTCTGGAAAACAGTATGGCGAATCCTCAAAAAAAAAAAAGATGGAACTACCATTTGATCCAGCAATCCTACTCCTAGGCGTATACCCGGAAAATAAATAATCTCTAATTAGGAAAAATATCTGCACCCTGATGCTCATAGCTCAGTTCACAATAGCCAGGACATGGAAACAGCCTAAATGCATATGAACATATGACAGGATAACAAAGCTTTGGTATATGTAGTCAATGGAACTCTATTTAACTATGCAAAAACAAAATTATGCCCTTTGCAAAGATCTAGAATGGAACTGCAGGGAATCATGGTAAGTGAACTAAGTCAGAAAGAAAAAGAAATACAGGATGGTTTCACTCATATGTGGAATATAATGAAATAAACAGATAAACTCCAGAGGAAAAAACCACAGGACTCGAGATGATGGCTGCCAAGGTAGGGAGTGGGGAGGCAGGAAAGAGGAAATAAGATGGTGGTAAAGGACACTGGAACTCGGGTGGTGGGTATGGTATACCCACAGATTGAGAAGTGATTTCAATATCTTCAAATCAGTATAACTACAAACAAAAGAAATACAACTAATATTTAAAAAATTCCCAGGTAAAAGAGTGATTCTCTCTAAAACACGTTTGTGACAAAGATCGCTGATTGCCTGCTATTTTCTTGCCTTCTCTCACAGCAGTATAAGCCGGGAATTTTAGTTTGGTAACATGGATGCCTGAAGACTATACTTCTTGGTTAGGCCAGATGCTTCTGAAGGAGCATACTCCACAGATATCCCAAGGACTCAGGTTTGTATCATAGATTTGGGGGGAACAAACAATGTGAATAACAAAATAAAATACAGGGCTTCTTCCTCCTCTCTTCCTGCCTGCCTACTTGCCTTCACCCCTGCCTGCATTTTTCCTTGGAGAAAAAAACATGTATATATATACTTCTTAGTCTCACATGCAGTTGATGAAAAAAAAATTCTGGCTAAGGAACTATAGGTGGTGACTTTATGTCAGTTCCTGAGTGTTTTCTTAAAATCCAGATACACAGGCCCTTTGTGCCTTCTCCCTTCCTCCATCTTTCTGGGGGCTGAAGCGCAGATGTGATGGCTGGAATCAGAATAGACACACTGGTCCATGTATTGATGTTGAGATTTGTGGTCAGAGAGGAAGAACAAAAGAAAGAGGGACTTAGGATTTTGCGAAGCAAAAGAGACTAGTGAATCCCAACTAATGTATTTCTGGACATCTATGTGAGAGGAAAATACATTTTATATTGCTGAAGCTTTTGGGTCTTTGTCAATTGTACTGAGCAATGTAGAATTCCTATTAGCTCATCATTCAGAATAAAAAATGACGGAAATTTGTGAAGCAGTCTCTGCCACTTAATCACAACTCTGATGCTTTGGTTTTCCTTCCTCATATTGAGCTCCTCATAACACTTGTCAGTAATTCCCCTCTGTAAGCTTAATTAACTGTACTATCTCCTTTATCAGCCTCCTCAAATGTGAAAAAAAGCTGTCTGATATTTTTCAAGCTGTCTTCTTACTGAACATTGTATAGCTTTTTTTTTTTTTTTTTTTTTTTTTTTTTTTTTTTTTTTTTTTTTTTTTTTTTTTTTTTTTTTTTTTTTTTTTTTTTTTTTTTTTTTTTTTTTAAGGGAAGGTACAGATAGGCGCAAAGGTGGGTAGGCAGGTATTCAGAAGTAGAGAAGAGGAAGGAGGACTTTTTAAAAATTTAGTTGCACATCTTGGTTGTTCTCCCTGAACCAGGTCACGAACCCGAGTCCTTGGGACGTATCTGGCCTGTACTTTGACTGGAGGCAGTTGACCAAATCACTACTCTACCTAGTCCTTTAAATATTCCTCATACAATCATCTCTTCACAATCGTGGTTGCCCTGCTATAGATGTCTTCTCATTTGTCAGTGTCTGTTAAATGAGGTACTCATGAGTCTATATGATTGGTACCACAAATGTGACTTAACCAGTGGAGTATATGGAACCTTGGTTAATTCCATTAATGCAATTCAATACTGTATTGCCTATTATAGCAAGACCATTCTAGAGATTGACACTGAGTTTCTGGTCACCTAAAATTCTCACGTGTTTTTCTCATTGTTAAAAAGACAACAGTCTTGAAATGCAGTCATTTATACTATGCCCATATCACCAAAGTAAGATTTAACTTAGTTATGGCTTCAGCATTCTGAGAAATGGAATGCTAAGTCAGTTGATCAAGAATTACTTAATCGGCACATGCTAGGTTATCACAGAACTCTATGATGGCCTAAAGAAAAGGAATCTTGCAATAAATCTTTTTTTTGCCCAGTACAACTGCCTTACTTCTGCTCCTTTCTGTCTATGAAGTCTTGTATTTTATACAGCTGCTCAGAGCTCCTTTCTATCTGCTAGATTGGATGTGGCCAGATTCACGAATCATTGAAGACAACCAATATGTTCTTTACATTTTACTCAGTATAATTGTACTTATTAACACTCTGAAACAGTCATGAGTTCACATGTAGCTAAGTCTACATTTGTACATCATAGCATTTAAAACCAAAAAAAAAAAACCTTAATAGGAGGACATCTTACATGCTCTTGTTAAATTTTATTTTATTTTTGTGTCTAGCATCCTAGTCTGTTGTAATCTTACTTTGAATCTGATAATAGTCTTTCAGTGTGTTGATTATCATTCTTCCCTTTGTGTCACTTACAAAATTAATAACTGCACAGTCTGTATTTTTATCTAGTTCACTGATAAAAATTTGAGCTGCAGTGCAAGCAGGGAGGCTGCATGTGGTTGTGTAGGTTGTGCACTGCGCAACTTTAAGGGGCTTCACTTTATGTAGATGTGCTAACACCACTAAAGACCTCTGAGAGTGACGGTTTGAAACAATACTTGTTTTTAGGTGTGGTTATTGAAGTGCCTCCACATCTACCTAAGTATAGTTGTCTCAGAGTAGAAGTTTTAGTACTTTAGGAAGCTATTGTGAAAGTTCATGTTAAATGAACTGCCGAAATTCAGATACACTACTATAGCATAACACTGTTACCAGAAGAGTAGAGCTAAGTTGACTATTTAAGAAAACAAAATCCATAATATGAAGGTAAAAACTGTACGACATGACTCTTGTGACTTTTAAAGTCTAAAATAAAGGAAAAGAAACATTTGCTCAATGTTTCAAAATACGGCTTCTCCTATACTTACAGCTCTTTAAATAAAAGTGACAAGCCAAATGAATGTCTAAAAAAACTTGAAACTAGAGGGGAAAAATTTCAACAAAGTGCCAAGTTCTGGACATCTAACGAAATAATAAAAAAGTAGTTACACGGACGCTTTGTTATTTAAAAATCCTTTTCCCTCAAAGAGTAAGAGTGATAAATTGTAAGGACTATCCCAATACATTTTCAATTAAATGACTAAATTAATGCAGAGACATTTAATTAAAGTTCCACTAGTTTTTCCAAATGCTGTTAATTACGCCACTATCTAAAATTAAATCTCTCCCCAAACCCTTTTACATTTCTTCTCCTCATCTGATACAGATATAATTAAAATGCTGCAAGTTCACCTGAATGCATCCAAATATTAGAACAGAAAATATGAAAAACTAGAGTGTCAGTGACTACTTAAGAAGCTGGTATTTTAATGGGAATTCTACAATCCTTGGGGAAAACCAATACAAGTATGCATGTAGGTACACACACACACACACACACACACACACACACACACACACACACCCCCCCACCCCATAGCTCAAAATTCCTCTGAAAGTACATTTTTTCTCTTTATATCTACAGCACTACAGTGAATACCACAGACAAATAGACTTTCAAAGGTTTTCTAACAGTAAAAGATAAGATTTTTTCAAGGCTCTGGGTAATTAGTTTCAGGAACAAGTTGTCCTCCAGTTAAAACAGTTGTGTGCTACCATTTTCTAAACGGTAAAAATTCCCTAATGGTATTTGCAAAAGTCATTCTTTAAGAGAAAGAATTCAGAAGGCACACTTGCTGGTGTGGGGGCCAAACACGCAGCTGCAACAAAGCACCTAAGGCAATCCTGACTGCGTCGTGCGTGCAAGTTATTCTCTAGCCACTACAGGAAGTTGTAACCTAACTCTGGAAGCTATGCTATTATGCATATGCAAGGTGAAAACACACTAATCCAAAGACATCTACTCACATCAGACTTCTTATTTCCTTTTCTTAGAATTTGATTTAATCCTGACAGTTGTTTAATTGCTGGGCAATTAAATATGGGATTTCATCGGATAGAGTTCTGCCATCTGAACTCTACAAGTTCTCTACTGACCCCTAATAGGTTCCCAGACCCTTGAGATCCAAGGTGCAAATATTTCTTTAACAAACAAGGATTCCTTCCGAATAAGAAGTGAGTCAGGGTCAGGCTGGAGTTCTTTGGAAAAAGTAAGAGACCTCTTCCTATCTGTGCTAGTCAAGAGATTAGCAAATTGGGAAGACTTTTTTCAACTCATCAACATGACCAACATCTGGGTCTCAGAATGATTCAGAAAAGTCCCTGATAGATACATTTTGATTACCAATATCATTCCTTTTTCTG
>RJWH01007078.1:0-44984 GCA_004363575.1 Solenodon paradoxus | reverse complement strand
ACAGCTTATTTTGTATATATATGTATGTATGTGTACACACACACACATAGAGAGAGACATCCACTGATGCAATTCTTTACTTGCTTTGTGTGTCTAAACTGCATCAGCAGCAGATAGCTCACCCCAGATCTCAGCGACTGCGCAGCTCTTATCTGCCTCTCAGTGCCTGCCTCGGTGGTACCGATGAGCTTCCTCGTCTATAAAATGGAGATGAAGCTGCCTTCTCCCCAGCTCCTCGCAAGCCTGGAGTTTCACCATGTCCCTAAAGTGCATGCCCCATGCCTGGTCTCAGCAGGTGGTGGCCGTCGGGGTCACTGAGGTGGGTCGCAGCAGCCCAGCAATACTCCTGCAGTTCCTCTGTAAGGCATCGCCTTGACAGATGGGTGGAGACGGGAGGTGGGACTCACCCCGTCGGCTTGTTGGAGGTGCAGACCCAGAGCTGGTGACAGGCGGCGCGCCCTCTTGTTCCTTTGTTTTGTGCGTCGGCGAGCACTGTGCGACGTTCACGTCTCAGAGTCCATGCAGCCTCGAGTCTGCTGGTGCCCTCAGCAGACTTAACCAGGGACGGACGCATGGAGACCGTCGTAAACACTGTGGCCCGTGACCCCCTGCACTGCGACATCATGGCAGACACATGTGGGAAGGCGCTGTGGACTCAACCTGTGGCTCAGACATCATACATGCTTCATCTCGGTTCTGGAGGCTCGACTTGGGGTGTCGTTGGGGTTGTGCCTTTGGCCTGCACGGGGCTGCTGTGGCCACAGGGACCCTGACGGCCACCACTCACTGAGACCAGGCCCCAGCACCCTCCTTGGTTTGCACCTGCCATCTTCTAGCCTTCCTTCACATCGTCTCCTCGCCGCGTGTCACTGCGGCCACATGTCCCCTTGCCACCAGCCGTCTGGGCTGGAGTCAGTCCTCAGGACCTCACTCTAATGTCATCACCTCTGTCAAGAGGCCGTGTCCAAGTAAGGTCATGTTCTGAGCTCATGAAGGTTAGGATTTCAGGATCTGGATTCCGCCCATGGCACAGACAAGATGAGCTGGTACCCCGTCCTGAGAGAAGGGGCAGGGGCCCCGAGAGCCGCTGAGCAGCGGGCGGAGGATTGAGAATGGGCCTCTGAGTCTGGCTACCCTTGCGGGGTTTGGGCACCATGACAGCTGAGGTGTGTGAGTGGGACGTGGAGTGAGTGTGAGGACGTATCGGACACAGATGTGGCGTCAGTGTTCTCCCGTTCAGGCGCCGCACTCTGCTCCCAGGGACGATTCAAGAGGACATTTACTCAGATGGAGATGAGACTTCCCCTTTTCCTTGTCCACCCTCAGGTGGTGTTGGAGCAGATGGTGTCTGTTTCAGCCACCACCATCTGCGTCTGGCCAGCTGGGGCGTGTGCCCCGAGCCCGCTCACATGCATTACTGTTTTCCATCCTTGCAACCCCCGTGGAATAGCTTTAGGCCCACACCCTTCATGGAAGCCTTTGGGGCCAGCGTGTTCCAGAATTCAGAGTTCTGCAGACGTGGGGAAAGCAGCTATACCACATGTTCTGGTTTACAGTAGCCTGGGGCCGGGCAGCTCTGGAATCGCGGAGACGAACTTGGAACTGCTCGCGCAGTGCGGGGCAGGGGCAAAGATGAGCACCGGCTTCTTCTCCGTTCGGTCCAATCCAGCTGCTGCTTCCAGTTTTTGGAACACTTTACATTTCTGAGGTGTGAGTAAGGGACACACACCTGTTCTAGTTTCTCCCCGATTCCCAAAGGAACAGCTGGGGCTGCCCACCTGCTGGCAGGGAGGCGTGGGTCTTAGGTGCAGCAGAGCCAGTGCCCCAGCTGGCGCTTTACCTGGCAGTGAGGGGAGTGATGCAGAGCCGGGTCTAGAAGGTTCCGGGCACTGCGCCTGCAGCCGCTGTGATTCCCTCTGCAGTGCAGCGTGGCTGTGATGTGATGACTTCGGGCGGTCTCTTGAGACTGAGACAGGCTGTAGAGGTGACAGGAGGGGAGACTGCTCCGGGGCTTGTGGGACTTTAAACTTGTAAGACTGGGGGCCTCTTAAGAAAAAGGAAGTCAGACTCACAAACAAAATTAGGTACAAGGTGTATGAGGTAGATTTTTTTTTTCGAATGAGGGATCACAGGAGACTACAAAGTAAAAAGCCCCCTGCCTTGTTCATGGCAGCTGAGAGAGGGAAACGACTGCGGTGCCCACCGACAATGAGCGGACAAAGTCGTCGTGCCCACAGGCGGTGGCGCACTGCTCACCTATGTGTAGGTAAAAAGAAGATGGAATCTGAGGTTTTCAGCAGCACAGTGACGTGGAGGGGACTCGGCGGAGTGAAATAAGTCAGAAGGAGAAAGACACAAGATTTCACTCAAGAGAAAGAAACCCAGTTAATGAGAAAACAAAACAATAATAAAGTCCTTGACTGTAAGGACAAACAGTGTTACCAGGCGGAAGGGGGAGGCAGGGCGTCAGGTACAAGCGGTCGCTTGTACGGTGGTGGGGGGCGGTGACTGCGTCCCCTCCGGGCTGGAGTCACGCTGCTGTGAATCAATGCCACCCAGAGCGTGCTGCAAACTAATGCTACTTCATTTCTTTTTAAAGCTGCCAGATCAGCTCGGGGTGGAAATCCGTGTGGGGGTTTATGGGAACCCTTTGTGCGTTCTGTTTGATTTTCCTGTAAACCTAAAATGCAAAAAAGTCTGTTAATGAATTTTTAAAAAACTGTCAAATAGCTCCAATATTGTACAATGCGGAAAGGAACACGCTACATCTACTTATGCTTAATGAATGAATTAACCCTGCACGTGTCTGCGCGATGCCCTCACGGGTTACTGGTTTCTTTGATTTCCTCCACACAGCAGCAGCGTGCTCTGTTGCAGAGACTAGGATTCCTGTGCAAAGATGCTCAGTCTTCCTGCCGGCACGGCTGACCAAACTGGCCTTTCAGAGATGACCCTGTCTCCTGGGCACTCTATGTTGGCAGCACCACGTACGCGCTCAGCATTGTTGACGAGTGTCAGACACCTTGGCGGCCTTGCTTCCATCATGAGCTCCTCTTTAGCTTCATGCCAGCCCTGGGGCGGCCTCGCCCGGCGGAGGACCCGCGACAGGGGCCCATGCACGTGGAGCCCCAGGGCCGGGCTGGGCTGGGCTGGGGTGGAAGAGGCTCAGGGAGAGCTGGTCCCTCGCGGTAGGAGTGGCACAGCGGCCGCCCTACTATGGGCAGGCCCGCCTGGCCTCTCGCAGCTCTTGGGTAGGGTTTTACTTGCCCCGTGTGGGTTTTAGATTCCTCTTGCTCCTGCCCTCTGAGCAATGTTTGACTTGCCCGACTCCCCAGCCCTTAGAGGGTAGGCCGGTCCCTGGATCCTCTCCCTGCAGGGCTGGGTGCCTGTTCCTCTGCGGTCTCCTCTCAAATGTGAGCTCCCTGAGGGCAGAGGGGTGCATGTGTGCGTGTGCATGTGTGCACACACATGTGATTCCAGTTTTTATAACAGCACCTGCACTTACTTGGAAAATGTTGGGAGTGAATGAGCGAGAGATGGAGAGCTGGACAAGCTTTATCACCAAAGGGCAGGCGGGGCTTCTGGAGCAGGGGGCGACCTGGTGGCGAGGCAGGTGTGGGCACCTCTGTGCCGGTTCGCTTGGGCTCCTGTCACAGAGTAGCACCAATTCCGTACCATGCCAGAACTGTGTTGTCTCGCCGTTCTGGAGGCCTTCCTGGCGTGTCAGGGTCACTCCCACCCGCCGCCTCCGTCTCTGCACACTGCCTTCCCCGTGTGTGTCTGCGGCCTCACCTCCCCTTCTGTCCAGAATGCCAGTCCTATCGGGTGGGGAGCCACCCTAACAAGGACCCTCCTTTCAAATAAGGCCACATGCTAAGTTACTGGGGGTAGGACATCAGCATTTCACCCCTTAGCAATCCCCAGGCGTTTTTACTTGACGATTTTGGCCATTTCCAAGACAAGAGTACGCTGCCAGAGGCTGTTCTGGCCAGAAGAGCAAGGCTGCTGGATGGAACTTCTGGGTCTCAGCTGAGACACTTCAGTGCTTGTGAAACCAATGGAAGAGAGAAGGAGAGGAGAGAGTGAAAGAATAAATGCATTGCTTGGCATCCCATCCTACGGAGATAACCTGTGACTTCATCTGGGACACTCCATGCTAGGAACTGCCATATTCTTCTGGAACCTTTGGATATAATGCTTTTGATGCCCATAACTGGGAACCAGACAGACACACGTGCAATCCCTGGTTCTGCTGTTTTCTCATTTGATCAGATTTCTTCATCTCTAAGAGTCTCGGATCTTCCATGTTGAGATGAGACTGATAGTAGTCATCTTACAGAATTGTTAAGCATCAAATATGATTATACGCACATGTGTGTGGTGGTCAGAAAGTAAGCATCAAAATTAACGGGTCCACTACTGTTACCACTTACGGCTTTGTCTTTCCCATGGCTGCTCATGGGGTTCTGGGGGCTTCTACCCCTTTTTCCCTCCTGTAGTTTATCCAGCTCTGCCTTGCCGCTTCCAGAAATAGATGCCCAGTCCCAAACCAGGCACAGATGGCAGGAAGCCTGTCTTCTGGGCCAGCTCCTCAAGCAGCTGGCCCCATTGGCCAGACTGTGTCTCTCCTGTGACCTGAGTGTCCTCATTTGTGAAGTGGAAGGTTATTCCTGACCTGTCGGTGCCTATGTCTTGTGTCCCAATAAATGCAGAGGGTAACAATTATTAGCAAGGGCTGTAGGACAGTAGTTTCAATCTTGTCAGTACTGGCCTCGTGTTAAGACCCAGGGAAGGAAAGCAAGCTCGGAAACAGCAGCACACCCCAGAGGAAGAGGCCCCATGCCCTGGCCCGCACTCTGTGTACGCTATCAGGTCACACGCAGCAGAGGCTCTGAGGGAGGAGCTCTGACTCCCAGTTTACAGGGCAGGAGACTGAGCCTGCAGAAGGTAGGTCTCGGTGCTGGAGATGGGGAAGCCAGAATTTGCACCAGGCTCGCCTGGCATTCCGGAAAGGCAGCTGGACCCCAGAGAACTGGGGCATGTTCGTGCAGGGGGCGGAGTAGCCTGGGCTTGTGCAGTGGCCCGTTGAAGGTGCTCTTGAAAGCGACAGGCTGTGACTGGGAGCCACAGCCCCTCGGCCTGCCAAGCTCCTCTGCTTGAGAAAGCCAGCTTTGACGAGGATCATGAACTCAGCCTCCAAGGGCTGTGAGGCAGCTGCTAGGAAATGTTCCCAAGCAGATCTTCTCAGTTTCAGTGGCCCTGGTGGCCTGGTTCTGCCAGAGAGGCACCGGCCTCCTGCCAGGGAAGAGAAAGCCACTTCCCTTCAGCTCTGAACGCCAGAGTAATCTTCGTCCAGTGAGGATCCTGGGCTGTTTCCTTTATGTGTTTATTCTAAGCAGGTGCTTTTTGCTCATGACCTTCCTTTCTCGCAAAAGGAAATTAAAATGGGACTCTGGTTCTGCTGAACTTCTAAGGCAATAAAGGCCGACATCCCCCAAAGTGCAAAATGAGACCGTAGAGGACGTTACAGAGGAGGTGCAGGAAAACTGGCTCGGGAACCCTAATCTCTCACCCACGGGGAGGCATACTATGGGGCCTAAAGATAGGAAGTAGAAAGCTGGGGAAGTGGAGACGGGCAGTGGAAATTGGAGCATTTCTTTGGAAGACTGTGCAGTGATTCTTACCCTGGAGGGAGGAGGACCAGGGGCCACGTTCTTTGTGATCCCAGGTCAGACTCGAGAGGGACATGCGTGGGAATTCCCAGAGGTCTTGGCCCACCTGCTGGACCATGAAGCCGCAGTGGGCTGACATCCCTGCTGGGGGTGAATTCAGGTGGTGGCGGGCCGCTGTGGGCTGTGCCGTGAGCAGCGGCCACCCTTGGGGTCACGCCACTGACTGAGGTCAAATAGTGGAGTTTTCTGTGGGCCAGAGGGTGGTGGGAGGAGGAGAGCAAGAGTGAGAGAGATAAAGAAGCTATAGCATATAATGTATGATATTTTCAATGGAATTGTATGAAAATGTTAAAAAAGATGAAATTGTGCTCTTTGCAGTAACCTGGATGGAACTGGAGAGGATCAGGTTAAGCAAAATAAGCCAGAAAGAGAGGTACAGGGAGGTTTCATTCGTGTGTGGAATACAAAGAAATAAAGAAACAGACAAAACTCTAGAAAATTCACGGGACTCCCTTCCTCTCTTTAAAAAAAATTTGCAAAAAGAAAATAGTTTCTAGAAGACACATTTTTAGAAAAGTATATGTTTGTGTGTACATAAATGAATACATGTGTGTATACTGCATTTTATATGTCATGTATGTGTACACATGTATACACGAGTACATACAAAATTCTGCATTTATATAAAATGTATTTGTAGATGAGTATACATATCTGTCATCTATCATGTCTTATTATCTATCTATCAATCATCCATCCATCTGTGTCTTTCTAAGACTTTGCAGTATGACATCAGAGAAACAGAATTTAAGGTCACATTGACCCTGGAAATTGAAATACAATCTCCGGAACAGTGAATTCAAAATCTGAGACCCAGAGATGCCCGGTGATTTGCAGAAATCACAGCGCCAGCCAGTGGTAGAGCAGGGCGCCTCCAAGCTCTGTCCCCTGAAGGCTCTGTCCCCTCCCGGTGCTCTTTTCCTCCCCACTGTGCCCTGTCAGCCTGC
Source organism: Solenodon paradoxus (assembly GCA_004363575.1). Taxonomy (NCBI): domain Eukaryota; kingdom Metazoa; phylum Chordata; class Mammalia; order Eulipotyphla; family Solenodontidae; genus Solenodon; species Solenodon paradoxus. Next base: position 38,305 of record RJWH01007078.1, on the reverse strand, counting down.
TCAGGAGTGGGCATAAAGGACCTAGTCTGTGGCAAGACTCCGACTCTAGATCCGAACTCCTCGGGCTGAACAGACCCCCCCCTCGTGTGCCGCCTGCTCTGCCCGCAGTGACTGCGGAGGGGGCTTGGCTTGGGGCCTCGGCCATCAGAAGGGGACGTCTCCGTGACCCTGCTCTGTCTCCTGCTGACCCGACTCCTGTCGGGCCCTTTGGAGACATCAGCCGACGCGCTTGCTGCTTGGTGGGCTCAGGGGCTCCGACTCCTCTCCATTGAGGCCTGAGATGTCTACGTTTTTGCTGTCTTCTCAGTGTGCGGTCATTGTCCTAGAGGCGGCAGTGCAGCCAAGCTGCGCTCAGTGACGCTCAGGCCGCACATCTCATCGTGGGCTCGGGGCCGCTCCGGCCTGGCTGCCTCGGCAGCTCTCCGAAGCCTCCAGACAGGCGTTCTGCTATCTCCTGTTCTAATCGTGGTTTCAGCAGGATTTTCAGCCACCCACGTGCACAGCTTTGCCGTAAGGAGACGGTCCTGCGCGAGAACATAAGGAAACCAAACCTGGGGTTTCCAGGCCGATGGGGTTATTTGAGAAGCAGGCTTCCCAGAGGCTCTTCCCAGTTGCAGGCTGTGCCTCTGCCGCCTCTCCCCTTGCAACTGGGTCCCCCGAGGGAGCTGGGCAGCATTGTTCTCCGCAGCGCAGGGCTATGGACATCCTTTCTGCAGTGCTGAGTTTTACAGTCCCTCTTCGGGCAGAGCTCGCCATCTGAGGGAGAGTGGCCTCTCCCGGCCCCATCTTTGCAGACATGCCCGGTGGACGCAGGAAGCTCTAATGAAGCCCAACAGGGCAGGCTGGGCTGCCATGACCCTGGGCAGATCGGGATGATTAATATCTTTCCCTTCCCTCCACAGTCCCCATGCTCAATCTTCTGAGAACCCGACAATGAGGGGGGTGACCGCCATCTGTGGGAAGTGCTCCTATTTCTCTAGCAGTTTGCTCTAAATGGTCAGAATAGGTAATGAGGTATAAAAGGAAGGAAATGGTCACAAAAATGGACCCATTTGCAAAGTGCTTGACAGTATTTATGACTCAGCTACTGTGTTTAGTGCCGTTTTGGAGAACGATTGATGCTTCCGTAGTACCGAGAGCTTTGCTTTGCAGGGAAACTCTTGTATTCGGTGGTGGGGGGACAGGATAGCTCTCCTTTTGGGGTGGCCAAGGGCGGAAGCCTGCTGGGCTGTATTCCTCTTTCTTGTCACCTTGCCTCTCGGCACTTCTGCAGCGTTCCCCGTTTTGCCAGCTCAGGAGGCATCCTTAGAGCTGCCACGCAACAGAAATCAGAGGACAGCAAGACGTGGGGTCCGGGGGTCACAGTGAAGTTGGACAGGGTGCAAGTCACGGGCAGCGGCAAAGCACAGAGAGGAGCATTTGGAGAGGTGGCATCTGGAAGAGCACGTGGAAATGTCTCGTGCGGAGCCTGGCCTGGGATGTATTCGAAGCGGAGAAGATATTTGTGAAACGATGGTGGTTACACAGGGTTATTTCTTGGGGGAAGAGTAATGAAAAATTCCACTTCCTTTAAAGTATGCCCCTGTTTTTGATTTTGCTTTTTTAAGATTTATTACTTTTTTTTTTTAAGGAGCGGTGCAGGCAGGAAGAGAGAGGTGGGAGAAGCATTTTATTCCCTTTATTTAGTTGCTCATCTCGGTTGTTCCCACCGACCTGGGAAGCAAACGCAGGACTTTGGGATGTGTGGGGGCCGTGCCCAACCCCTGCTTACCAGGGTGCACCAGACCACACCTCTGCTTGCAGTGGGTGGGGTTCAGGGCTGATTCAGGGCTGGGGGTGGGGGAGGTGCCCGCCCTGCAGGGAGGTGGTGGGCTGTCAGGGATGGGGCCTTGGAGCTGGCTTCCAGGGTCTGAAGTGCTTCGCTGTCACATGGGGGCTGCATGGTCTTAGTAAATTGCTCACATTATAAACTTAAATTTCAGCCTCTGCAACATGCAGGAGGTGTGGTGCTCATCAGATTGGGTGTTGAGTGGATTCATGGGATAATACAGGTGCAAGTGACGCCTGGTGTCCCATAGATGTTTAGCTATTGTCAGTATGACAGAAAATTCACAGCACCGTGGCTGGCATGTAGAAATCGTCAAAAATGTCTTCCTTTCTTCGTGATGCAAGGAGTCAGCTAAGCTGCCTAAGTGTCCTTCTTCAGGTGAGTGGATAATGAAGATGTGGTCCATGGAATACCACACAGCCCTAAAAAGATGGAATCCTGTCTTTTGAAACAACATGCATGGAGCTAGAGGGGATGATGCTGAGTGAAACAAGTCAGAGGGAGGAAGACAAGCACTGGATGACCTCATGCATACATGGAATATAAAGCAACAAAGCAAAGGAACAGACAGAACAAAAACCAGCCCTTGGACATGGACAATAGAACTCAGGTCACCAGTGAGGGGTGGGAACATGTGGTGGGTCCAGTGGTCAGTGGGGGGTGGGACTTCGGGTGATTTGGTGGCGGGTGTGGAGTATTGTCATATAATTGATGAATGGCGAACCTACAATGGGCTTATATTACTGTATAAATCAAAGTTTCTGCAACAAATATTGAAACAAAAGCCCGGGTTTGTTACCCATTTAGAGGCGGGTTCAGGTCATGATGCTGTGACTCTCTGGCCAGTTTTCCTCCGTGAATTTGCCCTTCTGTCTCCTCCTCTGTAAAGTGTGATGACACTTCCCTTAGAGCTTAATTGTGAGAAGAAAATAGAAGAAGGGGTGGAACGCACATGTCACAGCCACTGCAGGGCAAGGGCTGTCACGGGCACCGCTGCCCCAGGGGCCGCGCTGGCGCAGAGGGAAGAGCCCGAGTGGGACTCGGGAGGCTCCTCCTGCAGGTGTGTGAACCCCGACGCCAGCCTCCCAACACCACTTCCTGTGGAGACATGGTGCCGCTTTGCCCACTGAGCACATTGTCGTGAGAATCAGCAAAGACATGGATGAGAAAGCGTGCGGTTCATGGAAGATGACTACGGGGGTCCAGTTTACTGGGGGTCAGTCACATGCAATGTGATGAGCCCTTTTAGGGTCGAAGATGGGGTTTGCTCAGTGCCGACGGGTGCAGCCTGACGCTGCTCAAAAGAGCCAGCAGTCGGCTGCGCTATTTGCGAAGACTCCCGGCTGCTCTGGGCGCTGCAGAACTGGGCTGCTCGCGCTTTCCCGGCTGGGGAGTCGCGTGGAAGAATCCTGGAGCCTGCGGCCTGGCATTCGGCTCCTGCTGGCTCCCTCCTTTTGAGATTCAGCCACATGATTGTCTGCTGCAGTAATTTGTTCCTTTTTACTGGTGAACAGTGTTTCGTTACACTGAGTTCCTATGTATCACGCCAGGCACCGAATTGTGACCCCCGCCGCCCCGCCCCACTCGAAATACATCACACGTGTTGGAGCTCAAGCTTCTGAAGGGACAGTCTGCTGAGAGGGTCTTGGGGCCGAATTAGGTTTACAGGAGGTCATGGGGGAAGGCTCTCCTGTGGGGTTGGAGCTCTTCTAAGAAGAGATAGCAGCTTCTCCCTCTCCCCCTTCTCCCGCCCTCCTCCCTCCCTCCCTTCCTCCCTGCCTGTGTGAGAACAGGGAAGGAGCTCTCCCCGAACCCAGCGCTGCTGACACCCTGACCTCCAACCTCCACCTCCGGGGCCGCTGCTTCAGCCCCTCAGTCTGCAGCATGATTCCGGCAGCCCAAGCTGTCTGAGACAGATGGACATCATTTCTGCAGAGAAACCATGGTCTGTCACAAATGTTTACAGCGCCCACGTTCATTCCTCTAACGCGTGCCCGATACCTGATTATAAATGCGTGGTCGCAAGATAACCACACATTAAAAAGTGTGAATTCCTAGCTCTGCCTTGTAAGACGTTTTAAGTGCTGCTGTGGCACTAGCCAAGGGACACAGTGCCCAGTGGGGCTGTGTTGGATGCAGAGCCCTCGAGCCCGTGTGTGTGCTGGTGAGGATGATCATGCAGAGATTAACAACTGCAGAGAGGAAAGGGCTAACGGAAGGAGGGAGGGCCTTGGGAAAGAGGGAGGAAAAGAGGCTCAGAGTCCTAATGGGGCAGGTTGTCCTTTGGTGGAAGGAGGACCCCTTCCTTCAGTGTAACCCTGAAAGAGAGGGCTGGCTCAGATGCAAGGACCGCTCACCCCTATGCCTGTGCCCTCAGGGACAGAGAAGGTGGTCACATTGGGGGAGTATTTACAACAGAGAAGGAATGTGAAAGTCAAAGAAGAGAGTCTAAGATTTTGTATCTGAAGTTCATTCAGACAGCCCTGTGTTGTGACTGTCTCTGGCCATGCCTGGCCTCTTAGTGTGGAGAATAATGGTTCATTTTCTGTGTCAACAGTGCCCAGATATTTGGTCAAAGGTTCTTCTAAATGTTTCTGCAAGGGTATTTCTGGATACAATTAACTTTGAAATAAATGGGCTTTGAGTAAAGCAGACTGTTTCCCATAAAGTGGGTGCGCCTTGTCCAATCACTCGAAGGTCTTAATAAAACCAAATCTGATCTCCACTAATCAAGAAGGATTTCTTCAGCACACAGCCTTTGGGCGTGAACTGAAACACAGGCTCTTCCATAGGTCGTCAGCCTGCTGGCCTACTTTGCAGGTTCCGGACTTAGCAGGTTCTGGACTTAGCAGGTTCCGGACTTAGCAGGCTCCACATTCGCGTGAACTGGTTTAGATAGACAGACAGACAGGTAAGATAATGATCAGTAGATGGATGGATGGGTGATGGTTGGAAGATGGATGCAAGGATGGACAGACAGATCCACAGGCCTGTAGATGCCACCCCAGAGCTGGGCTGAGGGTTGGGGGTGGCTGGAGGAGGCACCCGTCCTTACTTCTCTGAGCTTTGTGCTGCTCTTGTTTGGGGGTACACTGTCTAGATTCACAAGGGACTCACTATAAGGAGACACTGGACTGGAAAAGGCAAAGCCAGTTTGAGATCACACCCAGGTTTGGAGCAGAGAATGGACCAATGTTCGCTGTCCACCAGTGATGTTCCTTACCCCAGTGGTGCCCCGCACTCCTCAGGTGAGATCTCCCCAGTCTGCAGCTGGTCCCGATCTCGAGGTATTGTAGAGGGGGTCCACAAGGGTTAGGGACAATCTCTTCTCAGGTCATGTGAGTGGGTCCTGTGTTCGAGGAGACCACCAATTAAGGCACTGGACAGCATCTGTCATGCTCAGCAGAGAAGAATCACAGTAACAGATTGAAGAAAGCTGACCTGAAAACCCTCTTCCCAAGCCCCCACACCTGCTTGTTCCGATCACCTTCCCTTCACCTTGTGGGTGAAGGAGGGATCCCCCCAGACACTGGACAGAAGAGCATGACCGCAGCATGTTATCATCCATGCTCAGGGCCAGGGAAGGAGGACACTGCGCCCTGCAGGGCTGTTGGGCTACAGCAGGAGCTGTGAGAACGGACTCTGTAGTGACCAGAGTTGGCGGAGGCCACTGGTTCCTGCAGGAGGAAGCGACACGTGTATGTGAATGACTCCTTGGGTTGATGGGAAGGGGAAGAAGCCCCTGGGGGGCAGCGATCCAGCTGGTGGAGGACCTTTCCCACCCGGCAAGGGGCAGTGCTGTCCAGGCCTCTGGGGCCCTGTGAGGCTCCGCATCCAACACAGCCCCTCTGGGCACCGTGTCCCTCGGCTAGTGCGCCCTGTCTCTGCCCCCCCAACTTCTTGCTGTCTTCACTCACCAGGGCTTCCCTCTGCTGACCTCTCCCTGTCTTCAGTCACCCCACTTCCACCCGGGAGGGCCTCCCGCACCCCTGCACCTCACCACTCACTCGCTCCTCCTCGGAACACTCTTTTCTCCTGGAGTTTGGTCTGGGGTTCCTCCTGCCTCACTGCTGCGCCTCTGTCACCCCTACTGCCTCTTCTACCTGACTGGCAGGATGGGCCCCAGGTGTCCTGATTTCTTTCTCTTAGCTGGTGCTGTCCCTCCCTCTAGTTCAAATTAACCTCTCAGATGAAGATCCTCAAAAGAGTACCTCTGGCCACATCTCTCTGGCACTACCAGTCACCCATTAATTTGAGTTAAATGCACTTAACTCAAATACATGTGCTACGATGCAGTTTCTCGTATTTCCTCATGACAGTCCACCCCTAACTTTGTCACGCGGTTCAGCTGCATCGCTCCTGCTCCTGTTTCACTCCCGCCTTCATCCAGGAAACCCTTCTTGGGAGGAACCCCGCAGAGCTCCTGCAGTGTGCTCATGTCCACGCCGGCCTCCCACAGTCCGTGTACACCCACCATGGTGCAGCGTCGAGTATCTCTGTGGTCACATGCTCCCTGCATTTATGATGCAGTCGAGATCGCCAGCCCAGCCTGCGCTCGGGCCTCATCTGCCTCTCCCTGCAGTCCTTGCCTCTGCCCCACGACCGGCCACACTGGGTCCAGTCTGGGAGCACAGCCCAAACCCTTTCCCAGCTTGGATTTTTCCTGCCCTCCCTGCTTCCTGGTGGCATTTTTGTCAGTTCTTCAAGTGGGTCACTTCTCATGCTCGTCTCGGCTTAACAGTCACCTCTGTCTCCGTCCTTCCAGAGTGGGCCCTGCCTTTCACGGTCCTTCTAACCTTCTAGATCTTTCCGCCACAGCATCATGTCTGTAATTCTCGGTATGTTTATGGTCCAAACCTGCTGCTCTCACAGCCTCTGTGATGCCTCTTCTCCCGTCCCAGTGCCCATCCCAGCGCCCAGCCCAGCGTCCAGCCCAGCGGGCAGCCTAGCGCCTGCCACCAGGCCGTGCTCACCTGTCCTGAGGAGTTGCAGGACATGGGAAATGACATGGGAGGATTTGAGGGGAAGTGCATTTCCTCCAGAACCTGCCCTTCCTTTCCCTGGGTCCCCAGCTCCAAGTTGCGGCAGATGCAGGACGACAAATGTCTCATGGACTTGGACAGGCCACAAAGAGAGGGTGTGCGGGGCAGGCGGGCAGTGACCTGCACTTCCCTGAAATAATACATCAGACAAGAGGCCATGTTCACGGCACTGGGGCTGCAGGACCGAGATCCCCTGTCGATGAGACCTGGGTGCCCCGTCACCTGCTGTCTCCTCTGAGGGCACAGGGAACCCTCTCTTTCTAGTGTGGTACATTACTGACAGACCCTGGTCATCTCCTGGGATTGGCAGAAGTCACAAGGATTAGTGACTCTGTGTGTGATCAGTGGTTGTCTGTGGAAAACCCTTCCAGGACTCTGGGTCTTGATCAGAGGGGTCAGGCCTCACATCTTTGTTAGATCTCTCCTCTCTAGTCAGTGCCCATCACGAGGCCCCTAATATGGATGGAAAGATTTTAGGAACAAGAGACAGGAAAAGCCAGAGGACACCAAATAATCCCATTTCTTAAGAGAAATGGAAGGGTGATCTTCAGAAGACTCTGAAAGAGAGAATTAGGAATCAGGGAGGAAAAAAGGCTTTGAGTGCTGAAGCAAATTATTTTAATTGAACCATTACGTCAGACATTCTTCCTTCTGCTGGAGCTTACCACCAGAAAGCAAGAGTTAAGCAAGAGCTGAGCTTCCTTTTGTTTTTTTTTTTTGTGGGGCGCCCTCCAGAATGAATGGGGTCCAGGAAAAGAGGGGCAGCAAAGGCTGTGGGGAGAGCCCTGTTTGCTGAAAAGTGGCATCAGGGAGCCGCCAGAGCAGTTCTCCCGGGAAGGCTGGCCTGCCCCTCAACGAGGTGTCAGCCCTGCGGCAGCAAGCGCTGCGGCTCTGCCTGCTGCTGACGGGGAGCCCTTCCGGGGTCGCTCTCCTCTGCTGAAGGGGCACAGGGTCCATCCAAGTCCCGAGATTGTTTGCTTGGCTCTCATAGCATCTGGCAGCGTCCTCCTCTGCCGGAAGAGATGGCCTGGTCACCTGTCTCATGGAGAATGGCCTCGATCTCTCATCCCACAGATAGGACAGCGCCCTCCGCTCTCTTCTCCCGCAGCCCTCCCTGCCGGGACTGGTCTTGATGGGGCCTTCTGAGTGCCTGGTTCTGAGAGGCGTTTCAAGTCAGGTCTCTTCTTAGACACTTTCACAGCTGGTGTGCCTGCTTATTCTCTTCGAGGAGGCCCCTCCGACCTTAGAGGGTCTTCTCCACACTCCTCCTTGGCCTCCCAACAACTCACAGCTCTCTTGTGTTTCTGTCTTCTGAGTTCTCTGGGGCCATTTGTTCCTTGGAGACAGGCAGGGTGGCATTGGGGTGTCAGCCCCAGCCCAGGGGAAGTGAAGTCCAAATAACTATCATTGAGTAAGGTGAGACCCCTGAGAGTTCGGGTGGGGCTGCAGAAGCAGGGGACATCCGGTCGGTCATTGTCAGAGAGCTCACTTTTAGACTTAGAAATGGTCCCCAAAGTTGGGGGTGCCGGTGATAATTTCTTTGCGCTGAAACCATGAGACACTCGCTGCACCGATTTTCGTTTTTCATAGCCCTGCTCCTGCTCCTCCCTCACCCTCTGCGTGGTGCCTCCAGAGTCAGAGGTGTGTAAGGGTCTGGGGCCCAGCCCGGCGAGTGGGCACACCAGCTCACAGGAGACCCTGGAGGAGCCAGCAGTCAGGCTTGACAGTCTGGGTGATGAGGAAAAGAAGACAGCTGGGTTGAATGAGAAATAGGGACAGAATTGTCTACTCATTTTTTAACACTTGTTTTCCTCTGCTGTCCCAACCCTCACCCCCTCCCCATGATGAATGTCTGCCTCTGCCGCTCTTGAAGGGCAGTTCCTGGGCATCTGGCCTTGAGACCCTTGCTCCAGCCTAGCCGAGCATTTGTCTGCTTGCTGCATGCTGGGGGCAGAAAGCAAGGCATCTCCTGACCCCGCACAAGGACAAAGTCCAGCCTTAAGTATGTACAGTTTAAAGGCAAATACTCGAAACAGGAGTGAGGCTAATTGTCCAGTCAGCGCCAGAAAGAAAACGCAGTGCTGTCTTCTTCTGATGAGCCAGGAACGCAAATCGTTCCTGGTCAAGCAGTGCAAGAGAGCAAAGGGAGGTGTGGCCTCCCTCTCCGCTGTGGGGGCGCAGCAGCTGGGAAGGAGGATGGAGGAGCTCGGTCCCCCGAGGAGAGCCTCTCGGGGGCTGGGATTTAGGCCCAACTGCCCTGGTTTGTCCGGGAATGAGGATCTCGGTGTGCAGGACTTTTGGAGTGAAAATCAAGAAAGTCACAGCGGACCAGGACAAGTCAGCTACCTGAAGGGACACACGGCCTTGTCAACTTCTGGGCGATGGGACGTGCACTTTGCTTATGGGGAGCACTTTGCTCAAAACATATGGATGCAACCTGTTTTTCTGGAGAAAATGTCTTACGTCTCATCCTTAAGGTAGTTTCCCTGTGTTTATGCATTGAGGGTCTGCAGTATGTCTCTTGCCTCCTTTGTGAGTCTTCCCTGGTCGGGCATGAGACGCACCACCGGGCCTTTCGGAACAGGTCCTCCTGTTCCCCGAGTTGGAGCAGACTGTGCTGGGGGGGCCCCTGCTCTCTGTAAGCCAGTTTATTTCTGACGGTATCGCCACTGACCCCCAGGCCTTTCCGGAGAGGAACATCTGTTCCAGGCTCGGAGATAAAGAGACCGCCTTCGGTTGTTTCCCTGTCTTCCCAGAGGAAAAAGGGTTGCTGAGCAGAACACGCGGAGTGTTCCAGAGCGAGAGCGAGGGAGGCCAGCTGGGTGGGAGCAGACGCACATGACGGAGGCAGCTTCAGGGAGTCAGGGCCTGGATCTGTCCCGGGACTTGTGGCGGCTTCCTTTCTGTGCCCTAATTCTTCCTCTTCCTCTTTATTTATTTTTTTAAAGTTTTTTAGCATCCCCCCTCTTCCGTTTCTTTCATGTGTCAGCTGTGAGTATTCCGGTTTGACTCAAGCAGAGGCAGACAGCTGGTGGTCTTCACCGCTGCTCTCACCCCTGGGCGTTGGCGCTCACTTCCAGGCAGCGGGGGCCCGGGCGCTCGGTGCTGGCGGCGGTGGGCATCCTCCCCGCTGCTCCAGGTCGGGCTGCTGAGTGGCACACAGGACACATGTTGGGAGCCGGACTCGCAGGCCACCGAGAAGACGTGACATCTGGGGTTATGGCAGATGGCTATGCGGCAAGGAGGCTGGGCCACGATAATGTCGTGGGCAGTAATGGGGTACAGGGTGGACAGTGGTTTTGTGGGAAACTTCCAAGGATAGCATCACTATGAAATTCACCTCACGAACTGAGACCTGGGTCCCCCTCTGGAGTTTTCCCAGGGCCGCTCATGAACCTCAGTGTTTCAGCCTCGGATGTACACTGGAGCCTCCTGTAGCTTAAAAAAGAACTGATGTTTGGTGCCCGCTCCCATCCCGAGATTCTGATTTATTTTGGTGTCGGCTGAGGCCTAGGCGTCACTTAAAAGCGCTCCCCCCACCCTAATGCGAATGGAAGGTCTAGCAAATACTTGAGAACTATTATCTTCAAGTCTCGTGTGCCTGGTGAGACAGTTGCATCCCCAGCATCACCGGGAACGTGCTAGAAATGCAGGACCTCTGTTTTGTGCCGTCATTGGCTTTTCCTGTGTCTATTCCGCAGTGAAGGAAAGTCTACCCTTCAGCAATAAACATGTTTTCTTTAAAAAAAGGAAAAAAGAAATGCAGACTCTCAGGCCCCATGGCTGACTGAATCAGAATCTGCATTTTAATAAGGTGATTCACATGCTCAGTAAAGGGTGAGAAGCTCGTGTCCAGTCCAGTCTCCCTGGGTGCATGGGACTGGCCAGCAGCTTTGCTGAGGTGTCAGGAGCTGTGGGGCGGCGGGAAACAGGGGCTTTAAGGTCAGCTGTGCTGGCCTTCCTTCGTGCTTCCACTGACTCGTGCTGAGCAGGCCAGTAAGGTCTTGGTACTCGGTGTCCTCATCTGTAAACTGGAGACACGGTGGCCACTGGTCTGATGGGACAGCCGTGAGCTGTGGTAAATCCGGTACACGACACCCTGTCGCTCTGAGGGTGCGCTGATCTCATCCTCAGCACTGGGGCATGTTTCATTAGGCTCCGGTTCCTTGGGGGGAATTTTACGGTAAATGGAGGTGCCAGAGGGTTAGTTAAGCTACAACATTTTGTTTTGCTTTTCTGATAAAATCAGCCCCCCACTCCCACCCCCAGTAGAATTTCCAGCAAGCGTCATCTAAGACTGGCGGTGATAACAGTGCAGCGCCCCTGCCCCCCGAAGTTTCAGATGTGTTCTGGGAACTGGGTGTTGGGGGACTGCAGACAAACCGCCTCCTTCGAGTCCTCCGGATCACAGCCTCTTGGTGAAGTATTTGTCCATCCCTAGGGCCGGCCAGCCTGCTTCTGGGAAGCCGCGGACGAGCTTCTGCTACATGGGAGCAGGCCCACAGCCAGCCTCCCAGGTTCTTGGCCCAATTGAAAAAACAAAAGAAAACAAAAACCACACAGTCAAAACCCCACCAAAACCCCATGCAGTCCTCAGCAGTGCCGGCCCTGCGACTAGACTAACAGACCCACACGAGAGGCAGAGATTTGCTGGAGGCTGTTGCAATGAGCAGGGGCATTACTGGCAGCCAATCTGGACCATTAGTCAGAAGGATGACCTCAATTCCAGCCAATCTGACTGTTTCCAGAAGAGCAGGCCCTCCCCGAGATTTCCTATTATTTCTACCCGCCCCAGAGGCCCAGGACAGACACTCAGAACAACTTGCTGAGGCCTCCAGTGTGTCTGCTTTGCAAACCTCGGGCACGACTGGAGAAGGGTTTTGCTGAGTGGATCCAGGAGACACCTGAAAAAAGGGGTTGTGACTGCGTCAGTCGAGGACTGCCGCCTGCCACATGCAGACATGGCGTGCGGTTAGCGGGTCACACCCTTGGAGTGGCCGTGCTGCAAAGAAACCGCAGCTCTATTTTATTCCACTAATTCGATTTTCAAATACTGCCTCTTAAACACCCAGTTAAAGCAGTGTTGCACAGAAAAAAAGGGAGCTGCTTAGAGAATTTGAATTCTGTAAAACAACTATGCCTCTGCTCCTTTTATTGCCTTCAGTTCACCCACCACCCATCAGTCACTCACCACTGGGTTCTGGGAGTATTTTACAGGGCGCCCTTGAGGAGCGCCTCTCAGGGGAGGTGCCATTAGGTGGAACCTGGAAGGATGAGAAGAAGCAGCCTTATGAAGGGCACCATGGCAGCAGCGAATGAGCCGGATACGTGCACAGTCGCCAGACTAGCGGACTTTCCAGGCCGCACTGAACTGCCCAGGTGTAATGATGTCCTGACAGTAAGGATGTGACTGAACTTGGTTCATTTCAGAAATGTGACTCTGCCTGCAGAAGGGAAGGAGGTCTGCAGAGAAACAGATGAGAAGGCCTGGGATAGATCGTTTTCCAAAACGACCACAAAAATAACTTCCATCCTACTGGTCCTTCTAGAATCGTTGAGAGTTCCCTCAAGAGTTGAAATCTAAAACCCCAGCCAAATTCACGGGATCCAAGACAGAGGCTACCCGGGGGCGGGGGCGAGGGCGGGAGGCAAGAGGCAGCGAGCTGGCGGCACAGGGCGCGGGCTGCTGCTGGGCTGGGCAGTGAGGGCAGACGGAGTAAAACAAACGCATGTAGACAGGTAAGCACAATAAACAACGTTATTCCAATAAAAAAGACGTAAATTCAAGAAGCAAATTGAATATGAATTAAAACGGGTTTGACAAGGTTCTGTCTGTGTGTTTGATTTTGTTTTTGTTTTCCTACCAAGAGTTAGATGATCTATCTTAAGCGCTGCAGCACGTTGTGATGTTCCCGTTTAATTTCCTCCACAACTCAGCTCCACCTCGAATTCCTGTTTTATACCTAGTCTTACATCCTTGACTAATGGTTTGGCTGTGTGATTTTGGAAGGCATTTAAATGCCTTGTCTTAAACTGAACTAAACATCTCTTAACTGGATTTATTTCCTGATGCTCCTAATTCTGCCAGCTGCTGCGTCATTTCCGCCTGGCGGTGGGAAATAACGATTTCATTAACACCACCTTGTTCCCCAACAGGTGCCCAGCCCTGTGCTTTCTCTCTAAACGACATGCACATTTACTATTTTCTTTCAGTACTTACATGCAGTTTGGATTCTCTCTCTCAGGTTATTGTAATTTAATACATTCTGTGAGTTATTTTCCTAAAAAGAAAAGAGCTGAAATCTAATTGTCCTCCCCTGGAACCTCGGGAGGCCTGCAGCTCGTCTGCAGTCAGCAGAGCCTGCCCGCCCCGGCCGCCTGGCCATGTGGAAGCCGAGCCCGTCCCGTGGGAGGTGCACGGTGCAGCCTGCTGGGTGAGTCCTGGGTGCGTCCTCCAGCCCAGGTGCCAGACACGCGAGGGAGCAGGCTTTTTGATAACTCTGGCCTCCAGTTGTCAAGACATCATCAGCCTTTGTCTCTCCCAGCTGAGCCCCAGACATTAGGGAGCCCTTGCTGAGCCCTTTCCGGGTCCCCAGTAGAGGACACCCTGAGCACACACAAGTGGTGGCCTGAAGAGGTCAGGCGTTGGGGCATTTGATTTTGTAGCAACAGCGAGCAGAGAGGCTGCCGCGGGGTTGAACAGGAAAAGGATGATGTCTTCAATTTCGAGTGGTCAATTCCCATCAGCTATCAATGTCACCAGGAGCACAGCTCCATTTAAAAGTTGTTGGATTTATCACTTGTGCAGCAAGCGAGCCTGTCCATCTTGGGGACCGCAGAGTGTCTTGAAAGACACATCAGGGAAGGCGGCGTAGACGCTTGGAGGCGAGAGTTCGTGTGAAATGGTGCAGGCATGGCCACAATTCTGTTCCCTTGGAAGCTGCTCGCAGCGAGCGGCTGTGTCTGCAGCACTTGCAAGGGAGGAAGGTGCCGGGAGGGCCGTCCGTCTGTCTGGAACATGCGGGGCTGAACGAACGCGTTTGAAAAGGACCCGTGCTCCGCACAGTCTCGCATGCACATCACAGCTCGGTCTCGCACAGACGATCTGCTTGTGAGTCAGCGTGCTTGTTGCACATCGTGGTTTATGTTTAAATTCTAATTTCTCCTCAACAGCTTTGCTGCCAGCTGTTCACTTAACTAGTGAGATTGTGATGATGTTTAAAAATGATTCTCGATCCTTAAGAGGGACAGATGGAAATATTGACAATACACATCAGCAGTTCTCAAATGTTTTGGTCTTAGGATAGCCAGTGACTTAAAAAAATATTATTAAATTTTGTTTTAAAGGAAAGGGGCAGACGGGAATAAGAGCAAGCAGAGAGGGGCAGGTAGGAAGAGAGAGGAGGAAGACACATTTGTCTATTTTATTTAGTTATTCACTTGGTTGTTCCTTCTGGCCCTGGGTCTTGAAACTGGGTCCTTGGGATATGCGTGGACTCTGTCCAGTGGCCTTACCTGCTAGGCCACCACGGTGCTCCCCCAGAGGGCATTTTAAAATGTGTTAGAGTTATTGATATGATAACTAGAATTGTAGCAAGTGTTTAAATTATTTTATGACTACCATTTATTAAATGCATTTATTTATAACACGAGTGACCTTTCATGAAAGATAACCATGAACAGTGAGAAGAGCGTGCCATCGTGTCACATTTCTGAAAGTCACTCTGATATTCTGGCTTCATAGAGGTGACTGGATTCTTGATATCTGCTTCTGAACTGAACCTATTTCAACATGTGGTTTTGGCTGGAGCATTTGAAGAGCCCATTGGCCTCACATATACATGTCGTCGGTAGAAACAGGATTATTTGAAGAGCTTTGTGAAGATAATTGTGCACAGTCTCCCTTGTTATTATGTCAAAACCAGTGGGTTCCTCGTGTGCTCATCTCAGTGAACGCTCCACACGCCGCCACGGAGCACCCAGTGCTTGCAGTGGGTCTTTACCCAGGGGTGTTTGTGCCGTCACCCACTGGTCACTTGCAGAGACTGGGTGATGAAGACGAGCTCTCCTAGACGCTGGCACATGTCACCTGCAATGTCTAAACACATCATCCGCGTCTGGAAGCTGTCAGATTCATGGTGCAGATAGATTTCTTCCAAAATTCAAATCTTGGCTTTCAAGTTTGAATTTTATCATTGGACGCACACAGCATAGTTGTTTTCATGAAATAACAGGCTTGTTTCCTTGTTTGTTAGACAACAGTGTGGCGAATACCTGAGTTCGAATAACCCCAGTTTGTTCTATGAGTCAAACTCAAGAGTAGAAATGTGTTCTATGAAAAAAAGCAGCCAGTTTAGCTGGCCTCGCAAATAGTTGTGTCAGCGCCTTCCCCTGAGGCCACTCCAGCGGTCTCCTTACTCAGGGATTGCTTTGTCATCCAACTGTGAGCTTTAAGTCACAGTTTCCCAGAACCTGGGGGCGATACTAGTGAACTCTTGACCATACTACAATCTTCCCGATACTCTCATTTTCACATACGATACAAAAAATACGTGAACCCAAAAGTTGAGGTTTAGTAAAATGAATAATTATTGCTATGTCATCAAGGACGTCATACATGCAGCTGGTGTTCAGTGTGCATGAGTGGCGGTGAAGATGATCATGTCACCACATGGCCTTCATCCATGATGAGACACCAGCAGTTTTCACAAAAAGAGATGTCCTTGCTGCATTCATCCTTCCCTGAAAAGGTCTCAGGGACCCATTGTAGGCCATTGGCCACACTTTGAGATCTGGGATAGGCTTCAAAATAATGAGGAAGGGGAAGGGATTTAGATGAAATAAGGATGTCCATGAAAACACTGATTCACAGAGAGAGCTGCATCCCCATGTTTATTGCAGCATCGTTGACAGTAGCTGAGAATTGGAAGCTGCCTAAGTGCCCATCTTCGGACAAGTGGGTAATGAAGGTGTGGGCCACATATACAGTGGAATACTACACAGCCCTGATAAAGGTGACCCCCCCCCCCCGCCGACATTTGGAACAACATGGATGGAACTAGAGGGGATGATGCTAAGTGAAATAAGTCAGAATGAGAAGACAGATATAAGGATAGATCTCATTCATGTATGGACTATTAAAAAAAACATCAAACAAATAGGCAAAACAAAAACCAACCCTTGGACACTGATAGTAGAAGTGAGATGACCAGAGGGTAAGGGGGTGAGGTGGGAACAGGTGCTGGGGTCCTGTGGACAGTGGGTGAGGACTTGTGGTAATTTAGTGGTGGGCAGAGTGAATTGTCATACATTTGAAGAATGGTGAATCTGCACATGTGGGCTTATATTAATTTGCAAATCAAAGGTAACTCAACAAAATTAAAAAAGGTTTGAGTGTTCATGAGTTGTTAATTGTTGAAGGTGGGTCAGGGGAACGTGGGATTTCCTTAGGCTGTTACACTTTCCTATGTATTTTAAATTTTGTCATAAAAAGATGTTGAAATGAAGAGGATTGGCTCCTAGGATTTGGCTTCAGCATCCAGTGGGTAGCTTACTAATAGGGAAGGTTTGGGGAGCCGGGAGAGGGCGGGAGGGAGGATTGAAGAATTCTGCTCAGGACACAATATATTTGAGGTGCCCGTGGGGCACCCACGTTGGAAATGTGGGTCTGGAGCCAGCCTGTAGCTGATACCTGAAGCTGTGGAACAGACTCTTAGGGAAGTGTGGAGAGGGGAGGCGCGATTAAGCAGTCGCTGTCAATGCTGCGACCTTGCTCTTCGGGGTTCGCTGCGTGGCCTCCAGTCCAAGCTCCTCCAGAGATGTGCTGTGCCTGGGGCTGGGGCGCCGGCCCTTGCAAGCCAGCAAGTCTCCTCCGGCTGATTGCCGGCAGGCCGGGCAGGAGGGGCGCTAGGAGGGTGGGGCAGCTTAGTGCGTCCTTGAAAACGGAGCACATCCTATCCCCTCTCTGGCAAGGTTAAGAGTTGGCAGGAGGGATGGGGATCTTAAGAAAGTGTAAATCAACAGAGCTGCTTTTTAAACCTAATTTTGACTAATGTTTGTAAATTCCATCCATCAAAATACATACCAGAGCCATTGAGAATGTGGACGTCATCTCTGAGGCTCTTCTGCTGGCCAAGAACTTAGCCCCTGGCATTCAGGCAGCCTGGGCCCAGCCCCCTCTCCTCACCCTTCCTGGCCGTGTGACCTGCAGCAAATCGCTCTCCTCCTCCAGGTCCTAGGTCCTCAAGTCTAAACAGGAGCGTGGAAACCATGTCTCCACTGGTCTGGAGGGAGACCGACAAGGTGGTGTGCCCACGGGGTTAGCGCTCTGCACGTGCTCAGTGAGCCTCGATTTGCTTTGTGCCCTTTCCTCCCTCCCTGTCTCCGCTGGACTCGATGTCAGGCAGTCAGACGGAATGAAGCAGCGAAACGGTGACTCATGAGGTGACCAGATGGCTTTAGGAGCATCTGCTTTGATTGGCCTTGAATCTTTCCATTCTTTCAGCGGTGTCCCCAGACCTAGCTGCCAGTGACTTATCAGAGAAGAAAACCAGAGCCGTCTGCAGCCAGATGAGGCCCTGCTGTCTAGAACACCGGGAGCCCTAGTGGCCGGAATAGGACTCACTGCCCTCAGGGACAGGAGGGAGACCCGCAGTGTCTACTGCTCCCCACCCAGCATGCCGATGGCCGTCCCACAATGTACAGCGTGGGAACCGATTTAGGGGCTCCTGTCTCAGGCTAGGCATGTGTTCCTCTGCTCATAGTCATTATCTTTTGGTCATTTCCATTAAAAATTTGCCAGAGAGGTCACCAAAATGAAAAGACATCCTACTGACTGGAAGAAGATATTTGCTCATCGTACATCTGCAAGGGATTAATATCCAAAATACATAAAGAAATCTTAAAACTCAACAACAGAAAAATTAAAAACCCAATCCAAAAATGTGCAGAAGAATTAGAGAGACATTTATCTAAAGACGACATACAGATGGCCAACAGGCACATGAAACGATGTTTTCCTTGCTCATTATTAGGGAAATGCAAATCGAAACAACAATGAGATATCACCTTGCATGTGAGAATGGCGTTTATCCAAAAGTCTGGGACTTACACATGTTGGCGAGAAAGCAGAGAAAAGGGAACACTTTTACATTGTTGGTGGGGGTATAAATTGTTACAACCTTATGGAAAGCAGTATGGAGATTCCTTAAAACATTAAGAATGGAAATCTCATGTGATTCTATCATCCCACTTCTGGGTGTTTACAAAGAAAACATGAAAAATACTAATTTGCAGAGATATCTGTACCCCCATGTTTATTGTAGCATTATTCACAATAGCCAAGAATTGGAAAGTATCCTAAGTGCCCATTGTCAGATGAATGGATATAGAAGATGTGATCGCTATACACGATGGAATACTATACAACCATGTAAAAGATGAGGAGAAAGACAAATACTGAATGATTTCACTCATATGTGGATTATAAAGGAACAAAGCAAATGAACACAGAAAACAAAACAAAAAAACCACCCCTGAACTTTGACAATAAAACTGAGGTTTCCAGTGGGGAGGGAGTGGTGGGGCAGGAGCAAATAGTGGTGGGTCCCATGGACAGTAGGGGAGGACTTGTGGTAATTTGGTGGTGGACATGTTTTGTCATATATGTGAGGAATGGTGAACCTGCACATATGGACTTATATTATTTTGTAAGTCAAAGTTACCTTAATACATATTAATTAAAAAATAACTTGCTTAAGAGGATAGACTTCTAGTGGTCAGTGTTGGAGAAACAGGTGCCCGTGAACGAGTGCTCTCATGTCAGGGCATCTTAGGGTCATTTTGGGTGCATCGTGGGGTTTGCCTGATTCAAAGCTATTACTCTCTGTTTCCTGCTGGTCATTGCTCAGCCACAGGTGTGTCCTCACACCATTTTCCAGACCTTAGTCCTGGGGAGCCCTGATCCAGTAACTTATCAAGTGGGCTGATAACTGAGAAAGGCATCAAGGGCATAACTGCTTTGGAAGCTATATTTGGTCAGATATACATGTCTAGGTAACAGTGGTTCAAGCCCACTGGGCTCACTTTCCCTCATGGAACCAAGGTCCCCTCTGCGGTCTCCATGCTGCCCTTTCGATTCTTTTGATTTCACCACCTCTCAGTGTATATCTTCCTGTGTCTGTGTTTCTATCGGCTAAGAATATACAGTAACCCGCCCCCATCCGAGGTCTCAGCTACCTTCGGTCAATCATGGTCTGAAGCTTGCAATTATATATATCTATATATATATATCTATATATCTATATATATCTAGAGAGAGAGAAAGCGAGAGAGAGAGCCTAATGCTTTCCTCTAAAAAAAGGGGAAGAAAAAGAAAATGTTTCTTTTGTATGATTTGCCTTTTTGGGCTTTTACTTTCAGTTCCATTTTCCATGGAAAGGACACCAGAAATGTGTTCAGAAAGTTCTTTTCCTCTGAGTTCCAGGAAGCAGCTTCAGACTGTGTCTCAGGCCTGGCAGGAGGCCCCCATATGCACACACCTGTAGTGTACACGGCGAGGCCCAGGGCAGGCCCAGGTGTGTTCCCTGCGCTCAGAGACAGGAGCTCCCTAGCGACGGTGCCTGCAGAGCCAAGGCAGCAGGAGGAAAAGCGTCAAGGGCAAGCTGCCCCGCTTCCAGGGTCCTTGAAGGCTGAGCCCGGAGATGGCTGAGCATCCAAGTCATGAAACCAAGTGGTGTGAGAGGAGTGGGCCGCTGTGGGCGGCGTGGCTCTGCTGCTGCCCTGGGGATAGACTGACCACACGTGCCAGGACAGCGCTGTTCCCTTCATATTTCCTGACTGTCCTGTCGTTTTAATATAAATGCCAATTTTGTTTTATTTTTAATAAAGCAGGGATCTCTTTAATGTGGGGCAAGAGTGCCAGCTGAGTTGCCCTGGACCCAGTCTGTTGAGGGGCCCCCAAAACAGCTGCCCCTTTGCCCCACGTTAAAGAGGCCCTTGTCATCATTGCGGCCACCTATGGCTGCTACTGCTGTCTCCACCCTGTGAGGAAGCAGCAGCCACAAGAAGAAGATTCCATCCTATGTTGTGTCCCCTTTCTTCAAAGGGAGAACGCTGCAGCTGCAGGTAGCGGGTTATCTCTGGCACCGCGGGGTTATCTCTGGCACTATAGGGGGCTATCTCTGGCACCGCGGGGTTATCTCTGGCACTGTGGTGGTTGTTGGACATTCTGGCCCTGGGACGGTTACAACGGCATGTGTTTTAGGCAGGACATTTACAGTGAGGTTTATAGAGGCACCAAATTTTGTTTTCACATAAGGTGCCAACATTCCTTGCACCTGCCCTGGCCACGTCTCCACCTCCTCCCCTCCCCTTAGTTGCCAGCTCATAACCTGTCCTGTTTTGCCATCCCCATGTCCTCTTTCTGTCTCAAGGAAATATGGTCAGCCTACCTGGGACTATATTCACACCAGCACTCACAGGCCAGCCCGTGGCGTCGCAGGATGGGATGAGCTGAGTGAAGGGTCATGGGGGTGTCTGAGGTCCCCGTCCTCCACTGGGCAATGCAGACTCGGAGCACCGGTATGAGGAGGGATGTTAGGGGTCCAGGATTCTGTGTCTAGGAAAATGCATGGAACCTCTGGGGTCTCCCAAACAGCAGGTCGTGTTTAAATGCAAACCAGGTTCATGCCACCCAGCGGTGAAGGGGATGATCAGACCTGCCTTTCTCTCTCTAACATGGACAGCAAGGGAGGAGTAGAAGCCATCGGAACTCAGTAAGTGCGCGGGTGACAGATATGCCGGCATCCGGGAGGGTGGAGGAAGAGACCCCAGGGATTGGTAAGGATGTCAGTTCTATGTGGAAATGTTGGTCCCACACCAGCTGGGAGGCAGCTCTGGCATTGGCTCCCATCTCTATTACCCACTAATTCTAGATGCTCGGTGCCTTTTACCCTGTGCTGTGTCTGCACCTCCCAATCTCGGGTCCTTTTTCATTTCTGTGGCACCGAGCAGTGTTTGGTGCGAGGTCGCGGTGCAGCTTTCAAACGCGAGCTGTGGTGGTGAAGGGTCGTGTGGTCATGTCGGTGGCACACGAGGGTGCGCACTCCAGTGTGGGCCCCGGAGACCCGTGTCAT
This sequence comes from Solenodon paradoxus, assembly GCA_004363575.1. Classification (NCBI taxonomy): domain Eukaryota; kingdom Metazoa; phylum Chordata; class Mammalia; order Eulipotyphla; family Solenodontidae; genus Solenodon; species Solenodon paradoxus. The sequence goes on along the minus strand of RJWH01007078.1, from coordinate 17,300 downwards.
CTTAGGGGGCAGCGTGCCTGCAGTGATCTTTTTAAATAACTGTGTCGTCCTCCCCTTGCCGAGGACCTGCGGTTGGCTCCTGGTGCCCCTTTGATCTGCACAGCAGTCCTGGGACATCACCGGCTCACAGAGATGAAGTGTGCTTCCACCTGACCACGCTGCACTCTGCCGAAGCCTGTGGGCCTGAAAACAGCAGACTCTGCCAACTCCCTACTGATTTATTATGAGGTCAGCTCAGCCCCTTCACTGGCCACCCCGCGTCCCCACACCTGGCTGCTCCAGCCTGCTTCTCCTCCCTCCCCACCCCTGCAGTCATTTGCAGACGGCCTGGCTGGAATGCTCTCCAGTGCAGCCATCCCACTGCTGCGCTGTCGTTTCCCCTGCTCTCACAACAGCCCTCTCCAGTAAAACCGCCTCACCTTGCCTGGACTGGATTTGGCCTTGACAGTTATGATCCAATGACACATTTATTGAGCACGTGTTTGGGACTGGGCCCTGTACTAAACACATAATAGACCATCTCTCGTTTAATTCTTAACACTGTGCGCCAGTTTTCCTGCCGTCCTTGCGTGTCTGAGATGCACGAGGGCCCAAGGCGGCTCATCAGAGATTCATTGTACAGAGGAGGAGACAGAAGGGCAGTAATGTGGTCAGCGTGTGATAGTCAACGGACAGCAAACTGACAGTAAAACAAGTACTTTTCATTGAGACTTTCCACTTTCTCCTTTGAGCATTTAAGGGAACGTGTGTCGTTATACTTCCTTTATGATCAGTTTTCCTCCCAGCCTCACTCACTGACTTCCCCCAGCTCTGAGAGCCTCCAAGCCAGACTGTGTTTTGCAGAATCCCACAGTTCAGCGGGGAGAGGCCAGCAGTCGGCCACGCCGGCTGCTCCCGCATCAGCGCCCGTGGCGAACGTCACCAGTGAATCACAATTCTCTGTCCTGCTCGGCCCTCACACGGCCACAAGGAGGCGCCACCGTCCAGTGCTGCTCGCTGGGCCTCTGGTCCTCAGGTCAACTGATCGCAGTTGACTGAGCCGAGACCGCTTTGTTACTCCTGCCTGAATCTTTTCCTCTCGGCAATGTCAAACTCTAGCCGATCCTATCCGCTCTCATTTTTCTCTTCCGAGTCTGTCTTTGGAGGCTAGGTCACCTGAGCCAGGATGTTCGAGAGAGCTAGTGAGATGTTACGTGCTGGCAGGAGCACGGAAGCGGCGCAGACCAAAAGACGTAGCTTTTTAGTAGTGAAAACCGGACAACCTGAGTCAGTCTCTCTCCAGTGACACCGGGCACACACATGGCTTCTGAGTCACGTCAACACCAAGCAGCTTACCAGCCAGGTGACTTTGGGTGAGTCCATCTCTGGGGCTCACTCTCATCTACTAACTGGGAGTGACAGTTTCTATAAACTCTCGGTCGTTCTACATCAATAAGGCTTAGACCCAAAGGGCATTCATCCCGGGAAGATACTGACTTTCCCAAGTCTTCCTTAGCATCTCAGAGAATTGCGAGGCTGCATGTGGCCAAGATTGTGATGACTTTGGAAGAGAAGAACTCTTTTTAATGCTGTTTTTATTCCTTCTTTGGTTTACATTGCTATATGTATTTTAGCATGTTGAAATCACACTTCAGTCCGTGTATCTGCATTTCACCCTGCACCCACCTCTAGAACTGAGTGCCCCGACCTTGTTCCTCTTCTCCCTGCTCCCACCACCCACGTCTGTAGCCACAGTTTTGCATCCTGTGAATTTTGTCGAGGTTTGTCTGTTCATTTGTTTCCTTTATATTCCACATCCGAGTGAAACTATCCCATACCTCTCTTTTTCTTTCTTTGGCTTAGTGTGGTCCCCTCCAGTTCCCTTCAGGTTATTGCAAAGAGCACACATTCAGCTTTTTAAACAGCTGCAGACAATTCCATTGAATATATATATATATATATATATGTATATATATGTGCACACACACATATCATATGCCACAGCTTCTTTCTCCATCATCTGTGGATGGGCATTAAGGTTGTTTCCATGTCCTGCCTGTTGTTAACTGTGCTGCTATGAACAGAGGGGGCAGGTGCTTTTTCTGATGAGAGTTTTTGTCTTCTTGGAGTATCTGGCCAGGCATGGGATTGCTGGATTGAGCGGTAGAGCCATCTTTATTTTTTGGAGGAATCTCCAAAATGTTTTCCAAATCAGTTATAATAATTTACATGCCCACCCACAGTGTAGGTGGTTCCTTTTGCCCCCCACCATCTGTGATGCTTTTATTTCTAGTCTTTTGGACACAGGCCATTCTCACTGGTGTGAGGTGGTATCTCATTGTGGTTTTTATTTGTTTTTTGGGGCTTCTTTTTTAAGAAAAGGTACAGGCAGGAACAAAGGTGAGTAGGCAGGCAGGCAGGAAGAGAGAGAGAAGTACTTTACTTACTTTTATTTAGTTGTTCCCTCCTGGACCAGGGACATGAACCCAGGTCCTTGGTATGCATGTGACAGCGCTCAGTGGGAGGTGGCAGAACCAACAACTATTCCAGCAGGGCGCACCTTTATTTGCATTTAGAGCACAACTCTGGGAGTCAGATCTGCCCTCCATCTTGCATCTGCCACTGACCAGTGCATCAGTGACCTTGGGTAAGTGACTCGGCCTCTTTGAGGTCTGTTGGAGCTCACCGTTTCCTTAAAAGATGCTAGTGCGTAGAGGCTGCAGTATTGTAGATGCCTACCAACCATTACTCGCACCAGCCGATATTTATTGAGCATCTGCATGGCGCAAGGGACAGTATTGGTGAGAAGGCAAATAAATAAGACAGAGAGAAAACCTATCTCCATGGCACACGCGAGACAGCTTTTGCTTATCTCGGTGATTTAGTGACTGCATCTCAGAGGCTGAAACAAAGCTCTTGCTGGGGCTTCAGGTTCCCCCAGCATCTGGGCCCCTGGGGAGGCGGCACGTGGCGGGGAGAGACGCATGAGGTCTAAGGCCCCTGTGCAGCGTGCTCTCGGAAGAGGAGGAGGGACAGTCCCAGACGTCGCGATGCCGGCCTGGAGCCGGCTCAGGGAGGCCACGCCGGCTCGGTCTGCTGCCTGGCTCCCTCCGTGTTCCCACAGCCGGGAGTTTCTGCTCGAAAGTCATCCAGGCGAGAGCAGGAGAACTTCCCAGGCGTGGCTGCCATCTCTTGGAGGGGAGTTTAATTCTGTGGTGACAGTTCTGTGCAACGAATATCATGTCAATGCCATTTACTAATACGGTAACCGCTGACTAATTACACGGTAATTGTCACTTGGTGGCTGGGTAATTGCATAGTAAGTGCCATCTAATTTCAGGGTAAAGGGTAAATACATGATTATTTCAGGCTCCTTAGGCACAGTCTAGGTCATCAGGAATTAGGTTTGGATTGACTAACTATAAATTACCTAGAAATCTGTTCTCGGGTGATTACTTCTGTCATCCTTCCCCGACAAAGCCCTTAATGGTTACCGTACAATTAAAGAGATTTCAAGATGTGGGGCCTCAGGAACTTAAAGGGGCACTGCTTCATTTATAATCAATCATTGCCTGTCGTACAAGAGATATTGCCAACGACGTAGGGAGGAGAAGGAGAGAGAGGAGCTTAGGATTCCAAACTTTTCAGAGCAACAGACTTTTCTCTATTTGATGCAGGTGATTTAGCACTTGATGCTGAAACAGGCAACCAATCACGTCCCAAGATGCGATCTAATATCTGCCTCCACCGCTTCTGGCCACGAGCCCTGGGCTGGACAGAGGCATGTCATGACGTTTCCCAAAGATAGTCTTAATTCCGGAAACCTAGGAAGATGATCCTATCTGAAACAAGGCTTCTTGTAGATGTAATTAAGCTAAGAATCTGAAGACAAGATCATCCTGGATCATCCAGATGGGCCGTAATCCAATGACAAAGGTCCTTCTAAGAGACAGAAGAGGAGACAGACCAGAGAGGAGAAGGGCGCGTGAGCATGAAGACGGAGACGCAGGATGTGGCCGCAGCCCAGCAAAGCCTGGCACCACCCGAGCTGGGCAGGCGGGGGAGAGCTCCCCTGGAGCGCTGGGGCGGCGAGGCCCTGCCGGCACCTCGTTTCAGGCCTCTGGTCCCAGAACTCTCAGAGAAGATGTCTCTGTCATGAGTCGTCCAGTTTGTGGCCATTTATCTCAGCAGCCGGAGAAGCAAACTGTCTCCCAGGGGATGTGCGGCCGCGGGTTCTCGGCCGAGCTGCGGACGGTCCTTTCTCCCGGCGCCAGCTTGGTAGGGCAGCCCTCCGCCCACCAGCAGGGGTGCCCTGGCTGCCTGCCAGACCTGGGGCACGTGCCACGCCACGTCCAAGTTCTCTGTCTGCTGGACGTCACGTGGGAGGGAAGGCGACAAAGCCCAGTTTAATGTTCTTCATCGTGAAGGAAGTCCAGCATCCCGATCCCAGAATGCAGTAGATTCTCATTGACAGTTTTCCTCCCCTGTCGTGCTGGCCACCTGCCTGTCCCCTACACGGTACGAATGGCAGTGCAGCCTGGGCTCAGGTAGGCGCTTTATAACCTCCGGACAAGAATTCAGTTTCCCCATCTTTCAACATGGAGAAATAAGCGGTGCCCTGTGGGTGTAGGGTGCTGGTTTAATGAGATTACATATCTATATCTCCCAGCAGGGAGTCTGCACCCAGTCCAGCGCGGCTGCTGTTTCTACAGTGCAAGTCGAGCCCAGGGTGAGTCGGCATGGCCGTGTTCCTAGGGACTCTCCAAAGACTTGGAACGTCTGCAGCACACACCTCCAAGATGCATGTGGCGGAGACCAAACTGACGCTGACGGCCGCACTGCCCCCCGAGGCCTAAATGAGCATGCTGCCGAGGCAGCCCTGCCAGTGCCCCCAGCCCCCATAGCCTCCTGCCCCGCCCCTGCCATGAGCTCACAGTTGGGAGGGCATAGGAATCAGCCAGCCCGCAGTCCCACCCGGGGTGCCCAGGGCTCAGGTTCAGACAAACAAGTGCTTGGAGGCAGGGAATCAGGCTCCCAAACAGCCCGTCCAAGATTGCACCTGGCTTTATGAGCCTGTAAGCAGGAGCTATCCAGCCAATGGGAGGATTAACCAATAAAGGATTTAAAAGACCCTCACTAAATAAAAATAACATAAACCGTCTCCAGGAGCCTCCAGAGCCCTCGCTGCCTCTAAGTGCTGCAAGTGATCGCGTTTATGGTTATAGGTTTTGAGTTCATTCGCTCCCACAGCCCTCATTCTGGTAACGACGCTCCGCTCAGTTCCCCATGAGTCCTGCGCATCTGTCCCGCCACAGCCCGCTGTGCCTGTCAGGGCTGTGGCAGCTGAGACACCCCTGAGGGTACCTGAGGGGACAATCCCATCTGCGGTCTGGCCTTGCGCTGGTTGATCTCGCTGTCAGGGAGAGTGATGCTTTGGGGTATCGTCATAGAGAAAAGGAATTTCCTGGAAGAAAACGAAGCTATTTTTGGGTAATTGGGTTTTCTACCCCACAGGCATTTTGCTAAACGTTACATGCATGCTTTCCTCTTTAATAGAAGACTGTCTTTGTCACCCCCATTTTTTCTGGTTCGCATGATGTCTAGAGAGGTCCCCTGGGCCAGCCAAAGGCAGGGTGGCTAGTGAACAGAGGTGTTGGGGCTCCAGTCCCTCAGCCTCCCACCGTCCCAGTTCACGAGACAGGTCACTGTCGTTCCAGAGCAGGATCTTTGGGGGCTGGCGGGTTACGTGGCTCTCTGCACCGGCACCTGCGTAGACCATCCCTGGCAGGGAGTCTCACCTGGACTTCTCCTCCACGCAGGGGTCATCAAAGTCTGGACTGGGGGAGCACCCCTGTGCTCAGCGGCCGTGGTGCAGGCCATGCACACTCGAGGACCTGGCTTTGAGACCTGGGACTGCGGGAAGGAAGAAATGTACGTCTATATCTGTCTGTCTGGACGGAGTGAAATTATATACTTACATGGCAGGTTCTCAAAGTGTGGAAGGAAATCAAGTAAGTCAAGTGCTTGGAGCTTGTTCAGAAAGGACAACACTACAGAGTCACTCATTGCTCTTGCTGCTTTTCCCCCTTGTTGTCTGTCTTCAACAGCTTGAGCTAATAAAACACAGAACCACAGAGTGGCTTGAAAAGCAGACATTTATTCTCCTACAGCCCCAGGGGCCCGGAAGTGCAGGTTCCAGTCGCCAGCAGGTGCAGTTCTCGGCAAGGGCTCTCTTTCTAGTTGCGAGTGACCTGTGGCCAGTCCCTAATGTCTGTGCGCGGGGACACAGCCGTCTCTTGCTTCCCCTTCTTGTTTTTTCACATGAAAGGTGCAGGCAGGAAGGAAGAGAAAGGAGGAAGAAGCGCTTTGCTTTTTATTTAGTTGTTTATCTTGATCGTTCCTCCAGCCCCAGGATGCAAACCCAGGTCCCTGGGACAAATGTGGACTGTGATCTGGCCTGGAGGAAGGATTCCACCAGGGCACGCCTCTTCCTCAACTTATGCGGACTCCATCCCCTGCCACCCTCATGGCTTCATGGAATCCTCATCATCCCCTGTAGGATCTACCTCCAACTCCCGTCTCACTGGGGATTTGGGCTCAGCCTGTGAATTTGGGTGGAGGAATGCACAAATGTGTCCCATAACTTCGTCCTTCCAATGTGGCTTGCTCTGTGACCTCATTAGATGATGACTGTAAACTGTCAATTACGTGGGCCATTTTTGCGACGGATGGGTATGCAATCTGATTTATTTATTTTAAAGTAGGCTGAATTGCCAGGTGAGCAGCCGAGCTCCTCGGAGTCTCATGCTCCCCGCCGATGTGTCTAAGGCGCTGGCTGGAAGTTGCCTGCATAAACCAGCATCAGCCACCTTACGGAAGACGCAGGGCTTGACTTAATTGCAAATTAAACACATAAATCACCTTAAACGTGGAGCTAACGCCACCTCAGATCAGCACAGCGATTACACCGGGGCCCTTGAGCGGCTCCGGAGTTTCCAGCCCTCGTGTAATGAAAGAAGACCATCACTCGAGCGGTGCCCGCCAGGCGCTGACAGGCGGGCCATCTCGTTCGTTGGGTGACGTCTTCATTGTGGAAGGAAGGTTTTTGTCCTTGAGAGGGAGTTGGTCGTCCTTTGTGTGTGGGGGGCTGGAGAAGCCCTCCCCGTCCATAGTCGGGAAGAGAGGGGCGCTCACGGGCCTGTTCAATGCCGTGTGTTGAGCCTTGGTTCTCTGGGGACCCAGCAATGATTTCTGTGCAGACCTGACCTATTGGCAGCCAAGTTATGCCAGTGGAATATGTCTGATGCCAGACACCGAGTCCCCTGTGCCGGTCCAGGTCCTTTCTTCAGTCCCCAGATTCCACGATTGCTTTCGTTCCCTTAAAGGGGTCTTCAGTCTCATTCCAGGCATGACCCGGATGAAAGGTGGGTGAGTCAGGTAGTCCCCTTGGTCATGGGACTTGACAGGTGCAGAGAAGGCCGCCAGCCCCAAATAGCTCTCCTCTCTCGCTTCCTTCCCGTGGACACAGTGGACATGCATTCCTTTGAGCGTCTCCAGCGCCGGCTGGGAAGGAATCGCCCGTGAGAAGGATGATCAAATTAAACAATTAACAGCGATTAACACCACAATGTCAGGTTGATTCAAGAGGAGATATCCTGTGTGCCTCTGGGGGGGTCATGAAATAATGCCTGAGTGTCTTGATTAGTTTATTGAATTAGTCACCTCACAGGGATCTAAGGGAGCGGAAGTTCCATGTCTGTGTGCTGGGTGGGGCCTCCGTCATCCGCTCTTGATTCTGTCCTTGCTTCCTGGCTTCCCTGGGGGGATATACTCTCCCCACAGCCCCGTCCTCTCTGGTGGGGGCTCAGGCGTGTGTGCCTGAAGAGCCTGGCTAGGCCCCGAAACCCAGGAACCTCGACCTCTCCCCTAGACGCCCCGCCCTCCGGCCTCGGTGTGAGCTGGGCCTGAGATGCACCTGTCTGTGTCTCCCTCCCTCCTGGACCCTCCCTCCTGCACTGGCTACAGGCCCCCAGGGGCCCCCAGCGCTGGCTTCCTGAGGGCCAGCCGTACTCCTTGTAGCCCCAGCTCGGTCAGCATCTGTGCCCCCGCAAGAGCCCCCTGGCTGGCTGCACAGTCAGCTCTCTTCTTGGGTTGCTCGCTCGTCCGGTAGAGCCAAGTGTGTCTCAGGCTTGGAAACCCCTGTCACTGCCTACACGTTTGACTTTCTTGTTGAATAAGTCATTTATTGTGCCCGTGAGTCCAAGGGCACGGAGGGTACCTGGTGAAAAGTGGGTCCTTTCTGTCTCCCTCCGCCGCCTCACTTCCTTTGCTGCTGCGATCACTTACTACTTTTTAACACGTCCTCCTGCAGAACCACACCCGTGTGTGCACACAGAGGTGCTGGGTGCTCCCCCCTCACCACGAGGGTTTTAAAAGAGCATTCTTCTGATCTTGCTTTTTTATTTTGAAAATAGATTTTTTTTTTTAGAGTAATTTTAAGTTCACAGCAAACCGAATGGCAAGACACACCCTCGTGGTTCAGGCAGCCACGGCGTAGACCATGTGAAGTCCAAGGACGCGGGCTCAAGACCCAGGGCTGCAGGCAAAACAGACCGGAGGAAGGGACAAAGGTCTCCCATCTGCCCGGCCGCACACCCGCTGCCTCCCTGAAACGGCCCCCGGAGTGGCACCTTTGTGCGACTGGATGAGCCAGCGGTGACAAACCCTGCCACCCGAAGCCCACGGGAGACATCAGGGCTCACTCCGGGCTGGCACGCTCGACATGCCGGCACTTGTGTACAGTGACATGCATTTGTCACGCTGGTGTCATGCAGACCTTTGTCACTCAACATCCTCGGTGCCCCACCATTTTCTCCTTCTTGTGTGAACTCGATTTTTCACTCGAAGTGAACTACTAGGGATCACTCCACATCAGCCTTTGGAGAGCTGCCCGTCTTCTTAGTGGCTCGTATTTCATTACAGGGCTGGACGCATCTGAGGTCCCCGGCTCCTAAGGAGCAAAGGTAGTAGATGTGCACAAGGTGGCCGCTGTCTCCACTCTCAGAGCAGCAGCGGGGACAGGAGCTGCCTGTGACTGGCACAGACACTGGGGACCTCCTCGGACAGAGAGCCTTGGCTTCGGGGGTGTCCTCTCCTCCCCTGGGATGAGGAATGTGTGGAGGCCCTGTCCCCACTTCTAATGTGCTCCCCCAGGCTCCCCAGGGAGCCTCTCGTGCGAGGCTGAAGCCCGAACTCTGATGCACCTGTGGACGAGAGGGGCTTGCTTTCCTGCAGGACTGTGTGGCCGGCCCTGCACGGCTGGCCCGCCAGAGCCGTGCGTGCGGGCACCCTTCTCTGTGGGTGCCCCACCTTAGGCGAGCCCAGAGGCACCAGGACATTAGAGTAAGTGCTGAGCTTTCTTATTTTAGAAATCAGGCAAAATCTGGTCGGACAGGATAGGATTTTACTGCAGAAAACTAAAGATCTCCACCACGAATTGAAAGTCGAGTTCCTGTTTAGTGGGATTTGGTGGGTTATTTTCAGGATCTGAGAGCACTGTTGGACATGGGAGGGGCGTGGGGGTCAGCAGGGTCTGCGGTCCCCACGTCACTGAAAGCACTCCCATTGAACCCACCTCAGAGCACAGTGAGAAGCTGGAACCGTTACACTTCATTTTTGGCTGTTTTGAAAGCATGACACTGTTCGTCAGTGTGTCCAAAATTTATTCCCCGAAAGACCTGCAGACCATTCTCTCCATCTCTCACCTTCTCAAGAAATAAATTCCACACTCGTGATTGATATGCGAATGTTTGTGGGATGCATTTCCCCTACGAAGACACCAGGTGTCATTATCAGCTCCTCCCTCCTTCCCTCCCTCCCTCCCTGTGTGTTTTGGCCCAGTGGAATACACTCACAGTTACTCCCTGGAGACACAGACGTGAGTAGACGCTTCACGCGCACCGGGGTCACTGACCACCAGGGGCGATAACTGTACAGAAGGCTGGAGGGCCATTAGATGGGTGATGATGTAGACAGAGGATCACTCCGTAATTAGATAGGTTAGATAGACGACACATTAGACAGATCAGACAGAGGACAGATGAAATAGATAGAAGATAGATTAGACAGATGACCGGTGGGGAGGGACAGACGAGTACTCGCTGGGACTCTCAGCCAGGAGCAGTCCCCTCCAGCTGCCCAGAAGCAGGGCGCTGTGCCTGACGACAGCAGACGGTGCTTGTTGGGTGGAGACTGGACCTTGGCTTTCGTCTCTCTGTTCCCTCTATGTCTCTTTGTACCCAGGGAGGCAGGTCCTAAAATCAAGCTTAGGTTGAGTAGGCTGCCCAAGGACACAGGACTCGGCAGGGACCGATGTGGGGTCTCCCCCAGGTCATGTCACTCCTTCTCTAAAGCCCCTCTGACAGTGTCCCTCCACTCACAACAGATTGCAGCTCCTCTCCCTGCCCGCTAGGCCCCACGTGTCCAGGCCCCCTCAATCCCCATCCTCACCGTGTCCCTCTAGTCTGACATCTTCCCGTCACCCTCACATTCTGTTTCTCAGATTCTCCCCCGGGATTGAAACACCCTCACGTGTTGTTTCCTGCCTTTATTTTGCTCGAAATGTGTTTCTTCAGAATAGTGTGAGGTTGTCTCCTTGCGGGGCTCAGCTTCCAGTCTCCCTCTTAGGGTGGCCTCTCTGGACCCCAAGCTCCGTGGTAACACGCCGTGTGGACCATGCCTTATGCTCTCAGCCTGCGCCGCCTCTGGAGGCGTTCGCCACTGCCTCCCGGGGTGACGTCTGCCCTCTAAGAACACCTGGTCTGTCTCAAACGCCCGTGATGGGTGTGTGTGCAAAGGCAGCGCTCAGATGGTACATGTGAAATTGGGGTCGTCGCTGCTTCTCTCTGAGCCAGGCCACGTGTCAGGCTGAGGAGTTGGGAGTTGATCTGCTGAAGTGCAGCGCTGGCAAGGAAATTAAGCCAGTGAGAGCACATGCCGTGTCATTTGGCATGAGGGGCACTGCTACCAGTGTTTTAAAAATATCTTATGAATCTTGACCCGACGGGACATTTTGCTTTTTGAGACATTTTTACGGCACGTGTACAGTTCCCTTTTCGTGATGGAAGAGGCCGGGTAAGGGAAGACCGGGCTGTTGGTTCCGGAGGACAGTCACATGTGATGGGCACGGTGCCCAGGGCGGAATTCAAGTCCAGAAAGAAAGCCGGGTTTCTGAGCGAGCCCCCCCACTTTGACCCAGTCAGCTGAAACAGCAAGGGGAGACTTAGAGGCGAGGGGTGGAAACTGAGGTCTAGACCTGGTGGGAGGCCGAGGAAGCGGAGAAGTGAGTGAAGCCGTGGGGACGGCGGCTAGACCTCTGGCAGTGGGTCCGGTGTGAAGTGCATGCAGATTGGGATGTGAACCCTGTATCCTGGGAATCATGCCGCAATATAAACAAAAGAGCAATTGAAAAAAACTAGATAAAACGATTCAATAAAGTCGAGATGTGCCATGAGGAAGAGACCAGGATTACTCCCAGGGGTCATGGAGAGACGCCAGTAATGTCGAAAGAAGTCGCCTCAATTCCCTGGGAGGGCTGGCATTGCCTCTGGAAATCCTCCCTCTGATTTCCTTTCAGTGCTTCTGAGCCACGGCAGAAACATGGCTGCCCAGAAACATGGCTGCTCAGTCACTCCCTCAAGTCAGCATTTCTCAGAATTTCCATCCAAGGTTCCACTCACTGGAAATACATCAGTGCCATTTGCCCCATACATGGAATGTCTTAGAATATTTCCAATTGAAAATGATGTGACTTTTACATTTTCTATTCATGTGTTTTTTAATAGAAACTCATCTTCATATTGTCATCAGGTCAAGACTATTATAATGGTTATTTTTCTCTAACTGAATGGTGGACTAGGATGGAGTTTTCCAGAAAACATGCTCCGTGTGCCTGCTCTTGGGTGACTCCCTGTTCCAGGGATGGAGTGGGGGTGGGAAGGATGGCTTTCAGCAGCTGTTAGCTCTGGAGCGCCATGGGATGGAGGGATTTTGGTTTGTGAGGACTTGGCCATCGTGTCCAACAAATGACCGGAACTGCTCCCAGATGGAGCAGGCTCATTTCCTGGGAGTTGAGAACTGTGAAATGGCAATGGGAGAAGCACTGGCCGGGGCTGGCTCTCATCAGTGTCTTGGTGTATGAGCCTGGATGGGGCTGGCGGATGCCACACATTAGAATTATTTAGACATTAAGAGATTCTAACTGGAGACCAACACGTGTCCTCATCATAGTTGACCTTATTTATGGAGTGGCTGATATCTGAATGTCAGATTTGCATCAGTGAATTCTCTCCTCTAATAACCACTTTAATATGTAAATAACTGATTTGAAGCAGGGAAAAATATCTGTGATATTCTGGTGATTGCCTGGGAGATGTGACTTCTTTCCGTACACAGAGACTGTCGGTCTGGTCGGTTCCTCCCTTTAATTAGGAGACATTGACTAAAAGATTGAGCCAGAGAGAAAGGATGCACTGTATTTGAACCCGCAGGTAGGTAGAGAGAGTTCCTACTGGGCTGACATACTTGGCTATGTGCTGGGGAGACCAAGATGAGGAAGACAGATTCTGCCCATGGAGAACTTGAGATGAAAAAGGTGCACAGATCAGTATATTTCACAGCATGATAAGAGAGAAGCACAAAGAACTCTACTTCATGTTCTCTTATTTGGAAGAGACCTGAAAAGGCATTGTAGTGACTTTGGCTTATTTAACCCTATAACTGTGACTTCAGTCACAGAGGCATTTCACACCATGGAGAATCTTGGGGAGGAAGTCCAGGAGAGGCACAGCAGCTCACTAGGGCCCCAGGAACTCAGGCTTTTTCTGGCATTTCCACTTTATCACAGTTCATGTCAAGGCCTTAGTGCCTCATGGTCACAAAATGGCTGCCTCACCTCCAGCCCTCAGGTCTACATCCTAGGCAGGAAGAAAGAAGAGTAGAGGAGGAAAAAGGGGAAAAAAATGTCTTCTCTTCAAGAGGCTTAAACAAATTCTGGAAGAGAAACTCTTCTCAACAAAGTGATGACTACCTTATTGGCCAGAGTGGTCACAGACCAACTAGTTTGGCTCCTAGGGAGGGGAGGACAGTGGATAGGGATTGGGATGAACAGTGGTGCCTGCCACAGGAGAATTTCAGGAGGCAGTGATGCTGTGGTACAGGTGGAGATTTGGATGATGTCTCTGTGTGTGCAGGACTTGGAAGACAGAGCAATGTGATGAAAAATAAATGAAGAAGATGAGTGCTGGAGGAGGAGTAGCTGGCAGAGCAGGAGACGGATGATGTCGCTGGGCACTTGGGTGTAGGCGAGAGGATGGGCCATGGTGGGGCTTAGAGGGGCCTTTTTCAGTCTGACCTGACTCCACCATGGGCAGAGCCACGCTTCTAGAACCTTCTATGTGGAGTGATGGGTGGAGATCGTCTGTGTGCATGGGGACTGAGATTCCTAGGAACTGCCAGGCCGAGTCGAGAGGAAGAGGTGCCATCTACCTCCCTCCTAAATGTCTGCCCTGCTGGAGAGGTGGACAGCACAAGCGGGGTTAGGAACTCCCAGGGATCATGCTAATTGGGCCAGACGGGCTGCTGGTGTGTCCACGTCTCTGTTGAGCAGTAATTCGATAGCGTGCGCTTCATGCCCGGGCTTGGTGCTGAATAAACGCGGGCAGTCGCTGCCTGGAAAGGCTGCCGTGTTGTCGGGAAGCGGAGACAGGATGGGCGGGCAAGGCTGGTGCTGGGACCGCAGCCCACGTGTGGGGGCAGATGGCGTATGTGCACGTGTGAGCAGAGATCCCTGGGCCGCGGGTCAGTCGGCTTGGTGAGCAGGTTCTCACCACACGATTAATGTGTGGATTTTGAAAAGGTGGTAGAATTTGAATGAGAAGCAGGGTGACAGGCAGAGGCCCAGGGAGGAGGCGATGTAGGAAAAGGGTGTCACCCAGAAGGAGGCGAGGGGCATCCAAGGCGTGCTGGGAGGACGGGAAAGTGGGTGTGAGTGCGGAGTGGGGTTTCGCAGAAGAGACTTGGGTGGAGAAGGGGCGGCCCTGGGGTTGAACCCTGGGCCCTGTGACCACCGGCACCGCGTGCCCGGGAGAAAGAGCGCACCGTCTCCGAAGAACCTGGATCTGGAGGCCATGACGCCGGCCTGGCGGTGGGAGGGAGGCAGGATTCGACAGCGAGAGCTGTGACCTGGGTTTAACCTGATGATGCTGTGACCTGGCAGATGCGCTCATCGCTCCGAGTACTGAGTCCTTGTTTGTAGAAGGTGGCACTAACAGCCCCTCGTCCGCTGTGATCCGCCACCAGCTAGTCTGCCAGGATTCTTGACGTTCTTGAGACTCAGAGACACACTGCGGAGGTCAGGCCTCGCCGGAGCTCGTCTGGGCATTCGGTGCGCCTGGCTTCCTTCGGGGGCCCGGGGAGGACACGGAGCCAGCCGTGGGGGTGCGCGGACCGTGACGACGCCTGCTCCGTGGGGACACCGCTGCTGCTGGGCTGGCCATCGCGGCCACGACAGTGGCTTCACGTGGCGCCTGCTGCTTCCGGGCGCCAGCTCCCCAGAGGCGAGCTTTGGGGTGATCTGAGGACTGCGGACATGGGTCTCGGGCCCTCCAGCGGCATGAGAGGCTGGGAAAGCACGGGGAGCGGCATCCTTAACAGGCAGGGACGTCCCTGAACGAAGAAGGATGTTCAGAGGTGCTGGGTGACCGGAGTGTGACTAGTGTCCTCCAGAGCAGCTTAGGGGCTCTGCGTCAGCACCCGCCTGGGGTCTGGCACAGCGCGTGAGCCGTCAGGCCAGCTGCTGTGCAACTGCGGACGAGCCCGGGGAGGCGTGCGGTCAGTGGGCCTGCGGGAGCAGAGGCCGACGGCCAGCCAGGAGCCGCGGGAGCCGGGAGCGCAGCACAGCCCACTGCCTGGCCCTGGCCACTCAGCAGCAAGTCGGGAGCGGGTCCTGCCCCGAGCCGTCATTTTAACGGGCTGCATGCAGTGAGCGATGTCAGCTTCCCCTGATGGGCCCAGTCATCACATGGACCTGTCCCTTCAGGAAAGAGTCATGGGAAGCTGTTTGGATCAGAAGTTTGCCTGGTGAGCAGAAACTCAGAACCTGGGATTCAGGTAGAGGGTTGAGATGATGGAGAGCTGGATGGCCCATTCTGTCCCACACAGGGATTCAGGGATGCCTTGGGGCAGGACAGGCCCTAAACATGGACCAGCAATGCCTCCAGGCCAGTGGCGTGTTGGCAAATGATCAGAGGAAAGGTCCTAGTTTGCAGCAGTGACCAACCTCCATATGTAAATATGGCCACCACGGCCAGTTCAAACTATTGACAGGCTGGCGTCCTGGATGAGGATCTGGGAGAGCGCCAACAAGCCCGCCTGTGAGCCAGGGCAGCAGGGACAGGCACTGGCCTCCCGGGACAGAGGGGGATGGACTCTGGAGAAGCGAGAGAGATGCAAACAGGAAAAAAGGTCTACAGAATGAGCACGACTTACAGTACAGAATCAGCCACAACTTACAGTTTTGATTTTTTTGTTCATAGTATTTTTTTCCTTTGACTTGCATCATGTGAGACTGATGACCTTCAGCCATTTGACCTACAACAAAGGAAATGTTATATGAGCCCACATAATGCGCTTCGTTTGTACATAAAGTTTTACAGCCTACTCTGCACACACTGTTCTGTTATAAACGTTACCCCATGTCACTGCATTTTCTTTGAAGGCATGGTAATGTCTGTCTGCTAGTGAATTGGATGTGTAGTCATAATTTACTGAACTATTCATTTCCCTGTAGGAGAGTTGAAATTTTTTGCTCCTCTTTATTTCTTTCCTTTGTCCCTTTCTTTCCTCCCTCTCCTCTTCCTCCTTCTCTCCTCTTTCCAGTATTATAAATAATACTGATGTAAATATTCTTGTAGCATTAATTTTTGTACTTAACTCTGACTATTTCCTTGCAATGCAAACTTAAAAGATGACTGCCTTAGAAAAGGGTCACGGGATTTGACAGTTTAAACACCCTTGATACAATAATGCCTGTTGCTTTCCCTAAATCGTACCAATTTACCCTCAAAGGAGCACATATGAAAATGCAGGTTTCACTGCAAAGTTGTCACCTCTGAATGTTGCTTTTGCTTTTGTTTTTATCTTTCCCAGGGCACCAGAGAAAAGTGACAATGTCAGAGTGAGTTTGTCTCACTGGCATGGATCTGCAGCGATGGGTAGAGAGGCGAGGTAAAGTGAGATTTTTGTCTCGATTCCTGCTCTGACCATCTGCCTTCAACATCCATGCGCACATCAAAAACAGGGGTCAGAGGCAAAGTCACAGACCCCTGACATAGAACCATCTAGTGCCACCCCTCCGCCCGTGACCTTGGCTTTCCTCACCCACCTCTTGTGACCTTGTCTGTCAGCACTGCGTCCACGGGTGGCCCTCACAGGTGAGCATGCCTGTGGCCAGATGGCTGCATACTTCTGATATCTGTCACCATCGGGTGGAATTGCTGTCATTTGGTGTAGGCGACCCAGCTATGTAATCACAGCACATCGTCAGGAGCTGAGAGGACGGGTTGGCGAGAGGACGGGTGTGGGAGGCTTGTCAGGCCTTGGGCACAGGGCCCTGTCATGTTGCTGCCACTCACTTGTTTCTAAGTAATTCCAACTGCAAAATATGATTTCCAGCTCTGCCAGATCTGGCTCCTCATGCCTGCCTGTGTGCCAGGGAGGGAGGGAGGGAGGCTGGCAGGTGGGAGGCTGGGGCAGGAAGGCCATCACGGGTGGCAGGAGCAGGGTGAGAACGGGGCTGGGTGGAGGAAGGTGTGGGTAATGGGCTAAGGCCTGTTCCAGGCCTGCAGGCTGGAGGCTCTAGCTCCACACGTCATGTGGCAGCAAGCTGCTGCCTTTGCTCGGCTCCAGGGAGGACGAGCAGCAGTGGGTGCTGCACGGCAGCCCCGGAAGGCTAGGGTGGTAGGCCGTCGGGGCCGAAGGGGCCACCCAGCTCACATTTCCTAGACGCTGCCTGCGTGGTCCACGGCCCAGTGAGCATTTCCTTTCTGGGCCGTCAGCACAGCCGGGAGAGATCCTGCGGTGGTGACCTGTGAAGGCGCTGACACTGGGTGGCTTCGGAGGGGCTGACTGAGTCAGCGGAGTCCCTGAGCCGAGTGTGGACTCACCTGATGTGGCTTCTGTGAGGACCCGGTGTCTTTAAAGCCTTTTGAAATAATGTCTAAATACATATTTTCAAGAGGAAGGAAAGAAGGGAGGGAGGTGGG